>JAUESR010000196.1:8517500-8570000 GCA_030914345.1 Drosophila koepferae | reverse complement strand
TCAGTTGGGCTTTTTTTTTTTTTTTTTTTAAATAGAGCTGCCAAGCAGCTGAAAAACACTTAGTCAAGCAACTAGCTAGCTACAGCTGGCACTGCTTTAGCTCAAGAACTCAATCAAATAGAATTCATAGCTCTCACTCAGTGCAAACAGGGCTTGAATTGAGGGCTTAGCTCTAAGCTTTGAGACAACTCCCATAGAGCAGATCTTCAATTAGTGCATGAAATCAAAAGAAAAGCCACTAAAGAAGTCAAGAAGAGAACGTTGATTAGATACCCTGTAAAGGGTGAGCGAGAGAGAGTCGAGAAAATGCTTCATATATTAGTTGCTTTGACTGAGAGAGAGAGAGAGAGAATTGAATTGAGTTTGTTATTTTTATAGGGTATCTAGCCACTGAGCATAGTTTTATATATGAGTTCTATTGCTCACTTCCCATTCATCACAAATTTAGATAAAAGAAAAATCCAGTATAATTTCTGTAAGAGTAAATATTCTGTTTACAGGGTATCTGCCAGTTCGACATGTATGAAGTAAATATTTATGATATTTAAGAGGTATAAGTAAGGGTCATAGACTCTATTATTGTTTAAGTATTAGAGCTCAAGCTCTCTCTCTCTCTCTCCCTCTCTCTCTCTCTCTCACTCTCTTTGTCTCTCTGAGCTGCTTACAGAGTATCTGCCAGTTGGGCATAGTTTTCCATATGAAGTCTGTCAATTAGTGTTTAAAAGACATATTCCTGATATATCTCAAAATGTAGATAAATGATATATGTATGGGAGTCTAGTATTTGCTCTCATCTGCTTACAGGGTATCTTAGCATTAGCCAAAGTTATTCTTCTTCTTCTTGTTGATGTCTATCTAATGAGTTTTAAAGTGGTTTAGCGAATATATCACAAATTTGATTTTGATTTACTCATTTATAACAGAAGAATACATTTCAGAATATCTCTATTCACTTGACAGGGTATCTGGCAATTCTGGCATACTCTTCACACAAAACACTCCGAACTTGTAGTTTTCCTTATCGCAGTTGAATTTAACGCCCTGTTGTTGTGCGTTTAAGCGAAACAATGACAGAATCCTTTGCCCCTTGGCTTGCATCCGATATCTATTCACTATTCCATGCTGAGAGGAGCATTGAGAAGCATCTGGTATGCGGCTGCAATTGTTTCTAGCCTGTCTCTTGGGTGTTGGAGTTATTGTTGCTGTTGCTGTTGCTGTTGCTGTTGCTGTTGCTGTTGCTGTTGCTGTTGCTGTCTGACTTGCATATCAAGTTGCCCGAACTGCCGTAGCTGTTTCCTAATCGTCTGTCTAAGTGTCAGTCCGTTTTGTTTGATTGATTTTTGCTCTGGTCCGAGCGGCTCATCCACAACAACTTTCTGTGCGATGCTCGGCAGCTGGATTCTTGTGTGTGCATTTATTGGCGTAGCAAATTCAATTTTCAATTCAAGCTGGAATGAAAGCCGATTGACAGCAGCCAAACAACAACAATGAAGTGTAAGCGACAACAACAACAACAACAACAACAACAACAACTGCCTGGCTCCAGCATATTTGCATAGAACTCCATACGAAACATGTTGCAGAATTAGCAGGCAAAGCTCTGGCTGAAGCAACAGCAACTATGACTATGATGAGCAATGAAAATGAGGGAAAATATCAAAAGTTACTTTGATTAATTATGTCCATTTGTCAACAAAGCTGGGCAACTTAATGCAAAGTCCACATTCTCGAGCCAAACGTGTTGGCCTTGTCGTCCTTGGCGATTTTTATGGCCTTTGGCTTTGATATGACGCAAATTTATATATTCTTATCTCTGCATGCCTATCTCTATACACCTAGCCCCAAACTTTGCTTCTCTTTCACATTTCTATTTAAAGCTAATACACATCCCCTCCCTAAGCTCTTCTATGCGATTTTCAAGGGCTCTTGCTGATATGACATCTAGTGGCATCTCCCTCTATAGCTTCTGTCTCGCCTGCTCTCTTCATCTATAAGCTACAATCTATTGTATAAATTTATTATATGTGTTATGTTCTTCTATCTGTTCCACATCTCTCTCTCTCTCTCTCTCTCTCTCTCTCTCTCTATACCTGCCTCATAATTGCCTTATCGTCTTCTCTCTCACTTACAAGTTATTATTCATGTATATTTATATCGTCAAAACGTATCAGTGTGTTGGGTGTCAACATAGCACCTTATTGTTGGACGAAATTACTCAAGTTAGCTACACGCTCTCACTCTCTCTCTCTATCACACTCAGCTGAGAGTGAGACAAATATAGCTCCTGCTGAGAGCGAATGAGATGACATGTAGGCCTCTTGTCGAAAAGCAGCGTGAGAGTCAGTTGTTGCTTGAGAGCACTATAGGAAAAGCACTAGAGAGTGGGCGTGAAAGAGATGGAGAGAGCGATAGAACGAGAAAGAAGGAGAGCGAGCGAGATAGACACAGAGACTGAGAGAGAGAGAGTGAGCACAATGAATGAGGAAAGTCAGCAATGCAGAGAGCGTATATATAAATGTGATCTTACTGAGCAAGTTCCGACATATATATATATATATATATATATATATATATATATATATATATATATATTATGGCAATTGCGGCTGCACAACGCCTAGGCATGGACTCAACCAAGTCCTGTCATCGTTTAAGGGGAATTTTAGCCCAGGACTCCTGAACGGCTTCCCAAAGCATCATTATATATAAATATAAACATATATAAACATACATCAATTTATCAATAAAGCTTCTTTCTTCTTTCATGAACATGTTGCGCTCTACGCTCTTCTATGCGATTCGCATAGCTTTTGACAGATCTCATCTCGCTCTCTCTGTGTCTCTCTCTCTCTCTTCCTCTCTACATCATTCACTGCCTGCTGCCTTCACTTAAGCCTAGCTAGCTTTCTCATATATGCATTTTTTATGTTTTTAATATTATATATAAATAGACTTATATACATATATTGATACGTAACGACAGCTCGCATCGATTATGGCTAATGAAGTCAGCCATTGATGTGGCACTCAACGATGCTTAAATGCACTTGGCGCTATGCAGCCTTCCGTATATTGAGTACTCTGTACATAATTATCAGAATTAGCTAATGAACGTGTGACCCACTGTGTGTGTGTGTGTGTGTGTTTGTATATGTGTGTGTTGGTCTATTGAATGTTTTGCCATCATTAGCATTTCATCTTATTTCACTCAAGGACGCAGCCGTGCGTGCAACATTTCATCAACGATAACCAAGGCAGAGAGAGAGGTAGAGAGAGAGGGCGAGCAGCTAGCACAAACTGCATTCCAATTGTCCGTCCGTGCGTATCCGACAGACAACAAACAGAGCATTGGGCTAGCAGCTAGCCATAGCATGCCGCATGCCTCACGGCTGATGCGCCCCACACGACCCCGCCCAGCTTCCACTCGCACTCGCCTCCCCGTTCTAGTAGCGACTGTCCGGCATACGCTTTGTCAGCTGGCCAGCCGCCGAAGATGGCGTATTAATGACCTGAATGCGGAATGTAACAGAAATTTTTTAGTTGCATTGCAATGCGCGAGGATAGCATCAGCTCTAGCCATGGCCAGGGGCTGCCCGGGCAGATGGAAGAGCCGGAGAAGCAGAAGGCAGAAGGCAGAAGGCAGAAGGCAGAAGGCATACCCGACACGCTGCCGGAATGCATAATTGAATTACGAATGGATGGGGGCGAGCGACCAATGATGCGAACGCCGCGCCCTTCAACACCAACCAGAGCCAGCTTATGCTGGCAGCAGCTATTCCCCATTTGAAATATGACAAGCAGCAGGGCATGGCAGGGCATGGCATGGCCAGTGTACGGCCGGGGCAGGGCATGTGAATTCCGGCCCCTCTGGGCCAACGATTGCAGTTCAAGCAAAACTGAAAGTCAAACTTGCAATGCATTTCACTTTTAAGGCCGAGAGCGAGAGCCTTTTAGCCTGCCAAATGCAATTTATTTAATTCGCTTTAAATGCATTTGGCCCGCAGGCGATTTGCTCTCAGCGGCGAGCAAAAGAAAAAAAAGCCAATAAGGAAAATGAGAAAAACTAATTTTTTCTAAATTAATTTTTCTTCTTCTTGTTTTCTGTACGCAGCTATAGCGCAATATACTATGTTATTTATCTAAGAGAATTGTGAATTGAAGTCACTTCATTAGCTCTCGCTCTCGCTATCGCTCTCGCTCTCGCCTCTGCTAGTTCAATCAAATCTTATCGGCCTTGATTTTTGGCCCAACTATTTGTAGAGCTCCCATTTGTTGTAGTTGTCAAAGCATTTGACCTTTACTCTTTGCCTTTGCCGGCCCAGGCCCCCACAAGCCTCTCTATAGAGACAGACAGGCATATGCTATGCGCCGTCTTTTACTTGACTGTTTCATTTTTTTTGCCACTTTTCTCTCTCTCTCTCTCACTCTCTCACTCTATATATATTGCTCATACGCCGCGTTGCATGTGGCACGTTGTCGATCTAAGCGCTGATAAGACGCAGCAACAGCTGCCAGCTGCTGGCATCGTGTATGTGGCATGTTATATGGCATGCGAGCATATGTATGTGTGTGTGAAAGTGTTTGTTCACTGATGTATATGTTTATATAATTCCCACTTACCGCTGGCTCACACAAGTACAAGTTTATTGGTGTTTTTGCTGTCGCTGCTGTGGCTGTTGCTGCCTCAATGTTTGGCTTTTATTTGCCGTGTGTACTTTAGTCTCACACGCTAGCATATAAACATACATATACATATATATATACATATAGATATATAAATATAAATTGTGGATAAGGGGCTGTGCTATGCCCAAAGGGAGTGTAAAGCAAACCGAAGAGCAGGCAAAATGAAAATTATGCTCTTTTTGGCATTAAGTTTATGAATAACGATGCTGCTTCAACACGAATATGTGTGCGAGCTCTCCAGCAAGCTTAAAGGAATTTATTCTCTGCCATAACTACACAGAGAGAGAGAGAGAGAGAGAGAGAGAGAGAGACCGTCTCACACACACACACATATGTTTGTATGCTTGTGTGCGCGGCTATCAACGCCTTTGCCGCTGTCTGCCGATCAAAAGGTGTTAAGTTTTGTTGTTATAGTTAAGCGCCTGAAAAACCACAAAGACATGCACAGCAAGCAACGGCACGTTGACAGCGAACGAGCAGTTACCTGCCCAACTGTATTTTTACAGCCCGGCTGACACAGTATACACAAAGAGAGAGAGGGAGAGAGAGACACAGCTCGTTCTCCCCAAAAAAAAAAGACAACAATTTTTATTCCATGTTAGCTGCCGGCATGGCCTTTCGCAAACAAGTTCAAAGACTCTAAACACACACAGAGTGTGAGAGTGAGAGAGAGAGAGGGGGAGGGGGACACGCTCTACGCCATTTTGTAAAGATATGAATGTGACACTGATATAGATAGCAGATATGACATGCAACACATCTAACAGCAGCTCAGCCATCTAGGCTAGGCAAGCAAATGCTCAAATGCCTCGCATATGTCTCTGGTCCAGTTCAGTCCAGGTCCAGCAGCAGCAGCAGTGCGAGGTATAGCAGTTGGCTTTTTGCATTCGTGGCCAAGACAGCTGTCCGAAAAGAACATCTTACTCCGGATTATGGCAAATGTTTGTGCAGACGTCGCCGACAACATTTGATTGTTTGCTGATATGGCAAATACTTAGCAGCAATGACCAGAAGACGAACAACTGACTGCGATATGCGATAGCAAACGGATAGCAAAGTAACGGATAGTTTGACAGTTTCTTTTTATTTAAATCTAAAAAAAAAAAAATAATAATAAAAATAACATTAAATAAAGAAAATAATATGTATATTTATAAATATTTTTAGAACACAATAAATATCGAATAATTTGACAGTTTTTTATTTACATTAAAAAAAAAAAGTTAAGTGAAAAATAATAATAATAATAATCAGTTGAAGAATTTACAGAGCTGTTAAAGAAACTTGATCAAAGACTGTTGAAAGAGCTTTTGCAAGAGAATCAAGCGATAACGGGAATTCGTCATTATGAATAGCTATAGTAGAAGGCGAGAATATGATTAAGATTGCTCTTAATGCTACAACATATATACATATATGGTATAATAATCATATACAAATATATTCATATTCTATTTGATATATGACATATTTAGATTTCGCTTCGCAGACAATTTTTGCATAGCTAAAAATGCAATCTCATTGAATAATTTGAATCAACATTCATATATAATTATGTGTAAAAGGAGTGAACTTGAATTGGATCTGCCAGCGCAGCAGATGAAGTTAAATGTGGAAGAGCAGGAATGTCGCTTTGCCTTACGCTCTCTTCCATTAAATCCTCTAGCTGCTCTTACCAAAAACAACATAAATAAATATTTTATTTTATTATTATTATTTTTTTTATATATATATATTTTCAAACAATTAACATACTTAATATTGACCTATCTGTGTCTTTGCATTTTATTATTTATTTATTTTTCTTAACCGCACAACAAAATTCCATTTGATATGTGTCAAATCGCTGGCATTATACTTGTCGCTCCAATTGGAATCCATTGAGTTTTCCAATTGAATAGACCGTAGGCCGTTTGGCTATATTTTAACGAGCGCTAAATGACTCAAGTGCTGCGTCCAGTGGTCGCTGATGTTGACTATTTGCAGGAGTTGGAATGTCCCCGTCTCCCGTCTCCCGTCTCCCGTCTCCTGCTTCACTCGTTCACCTTGGCAGCATGTGCCACTCGGCGCTCGTTCAAGTTCCATTTAGCCTTTATGTTTCGGTCGGTGTCGGCAGAGTCGGTGTCGATGCCGGCAATGCCATTGCCATTGCCCCACCTTTGGGATGTTCGAGCACGCACAAACAGTCACACACACACACACACACACACAGAGAGAGTGGCCTAGGGGATATAAATGGTAAGCGGGACACAAGGGGTTTTTTTTTTTTGTGATTTCCAACATGCCAGCAGGCATTCAGATGAAACTATGCAGTAAAAGTAGCAGCTGTGTGTGTGTGTGTGTGTGTGTGAATAGATATACACATGTATGTGTTTATGTATATGTATGAATATGTGTTACATATATCTCGGCGCGAGTGCATCGTAAACATGTCGCCGTGTTATATTAGGCATTCGAGCAGCGAATATGAAAATCGCTGTCAATGCTAATGTCGCAGCTGCTCCCGCTGTCGTTGTTGTTGTGCGAGACAGTGGACACAAATATGGGTAGCATTCAGTTCAGATTCAGCTGGTTCACTTGATTCAAGTGTGCTCTGGCTTATTGAGCTACCTGTGCTGTTAGCCAAACAATGGGCGCCGAACAAGCTGCTTGGCAAACAAACTTGGCATAAATAACCCTCAGAGCAGCTGCAATAAAATACCTTGTCTTCGCTCCCTCGAACTATTTCAATTGTTTATTCAAACTAGTTCCACGACATCGGAAACTTACGAAGCACTTGCCCGTTACGAGCTGGGGTTGTTTATCTTGTTTTTTTTTGTAGGCTTAGTTAAATGATGTGTTGCTTAATAAAGTGGTTCGCAGTAAAGAATGTCAAATGAACTAGTTCACAGCTAGGTATGAAAACATTTAGCATATGATTTGTTCACCGATGAAGTATGAACTAGTCAAAATATAATCAAATGGAATCTTTGGGCCTTTAGAACTAGTTCCGCCTGCTCTTTAGAACTGATTTGGGCACTTATGAACTTATTTATTAGCTTTTTAGAACTAGTTCCAGTAGCCAAATTACAATCAACTGCAATTTTGAGGCCTCTAGAACTAGTTCCATCCGCTTAAATATGGATTATGACAATTTATAAGCTCTTTAGAACTAGATCATTTACTCTCTTCAGTAATCAAACTACAATCCAGCTTTTTCGTACAAGTTCCAACAGTCAGCACACAATCGAAGCTCATTTCAGTGTTGTTTGGATCTAGTAGAAGGAATTGGACTGCCGTTCCAATTTATTTTATAATAACTAATTCCTCACGTTGAAATATCTTCCAAGCTCATTAATGAGTCCACTAAAGCTAAGTCCGACAGTTTGCATAAAATTCGACTCTTAAGAACTAGTTGCAGCTTGTAAACTGCAATCCAAGCTCATGTAATAGCGCTTTAGAACTAGTTCCGTAGTAAAGTTTAATTTAAATTCAAGCATGAACTCTTTAGAACTAGTTCTACACTTAACAGTAGCTAAGCTCTTTTGAACTAGTTCCGTCAGTTATACCCAAAAAAACGCAATATTGAAAAATCACTTATGCTACATTTCTGAAATCTGATCTGATTTGATCTGTCTATGTGTGTGTGTGTGTGTGTGTTTGTGTGTGTGTGTGTCTGACTGACTGACTGGCAAGACATAAAACACCGTAATTTATGGCACATTTCCAGCTTCACGCGATGCCTTCGTCGTCATCGTCGTCGTCGTCTGTTGCGCTCATAAAATGGGGCTCAGCTCGCTTTAGGCCGGAATGAGGCAACGGGTCAAAAATGGGGCCAGCGGGCCAAATGGCAATAAAGTGCCAACCGAAATCAATAATGCGCGCGCCTCACAAAATGTGGCAATAAACTTGCTGAATTCGTGCTTAAAAAACACAAAAAAAAACAGTTGGGGGAAAAAAAAAAATAGACATCAGCGTGAGAGATGGAAAACTAAGTAAGAAGAAGCGACCGGAACTGAACTCAAATCAACTTCAAATTGATTTTGGCTTATTAACAGAGCCTCCCCTCTCTAACAACGCCCCCCTCACTGCGCCCTTCCCCCGTCTAACTCCCTAAACTGCACTAAACGGAAAACTTTTGCCTCATTATGTGAGCCCAGCTGACAAGTGCGCCGCCCCGCCCACCCATCCCCATCCACGCCCCCATTGACAATGCCCATTCCAAAAACAAATGAAACTTGCTGATTACATTTGTTGTTCTCTTCTGTTGCTGTTGCTTTTTATCTTTTATAATCAAATGTAATTTGCATAAATTTACAAATATTCAAATGCCAGAGACGAGCACAAGTTTTCAGCAACGACAGTCACCTTGGACAATGGCCACCTCGAGGAAGCAGCTACTGCCATACGGACAGCACATCTGATCCATCTGGCTCTCGGTCAGCGTCAGATAATGCTGATTGAGCTGCCATCGGCTGGGCAGGCAGCGCAATTGGCAGAGCGCACGCAAGCCGCACTGCAGCTTGCGATTGACGAAGCCGAGACTGGCATGGATGGGCTGCCGTGTGCGGGGCGCTAGCAGCCAAAAGTGATAGATATAGTTCATGCAGGGATTATCATTGTCCAGCTCTGGGCAATTGGCAACCAATGCTGGCCACGTCGATTTGCGTGCCATCACCAGCACGGGCAGGCAGCTGGCCAGCCCAGATTGGCCACATGGCAGATGGCACTGTGGCCGGTACAGACGACGGCATTGATCGACATTGCCCGTCCAGTTGAGCACGCCCAGGCACTGATCCTGGCCAACTGGCAGCCGGCGATGCACCAGCAGCAGCAGAGTTCGCTCGCCCGTTTCCACTCGGCGCATGCGCAGCGCAAACTTCATCGGCTTGCGTGGCGTCTCCCACAGGTGTTCGCTGAACAGGTGCGCCAGCAGCTCATTCTCTGCCAGCACAGCCGAACAGTCAGGCAGTGGACATGGCTTGCGATCTGGCGGGCAGAACTGCTGCTGGCCTTCACTTTCTTCACTTGATCCACTTGCCTCACGACCTCCTGCGACAATTTGCTGTAACATTTTGCGGGTTAATTTTTTTGATTATTATTTTTTATTTTTTTTAAATAAAATTTGTGTGTTTTTATTTTATATATGAAATATAAAAGCGAGCTAGTTTTGTTGAATGTATGAAACAGGCAGAGGGAGACGTTGCAGACCCCATAAAGTATATAAAAATATATGTTGATCTAGTCCTGTCCGTCCGTCCGTCCGTATGATCCGTCCGTTCGTATGAACGCAAATTTAATAAGCTACAAAAGCTGAAGAGAGATTTTCTATGAATACTCGAATGTTAGTTACGCAGTACGAGTTTATTTTTTATTTATTTTATTTATTTATTTATTATTATTATTATTTTTTTTTTTTTTTTTTTTTTTTGTTGATAACTCATTGCATTTCCTTATTATCGATAAAAATCGAAAATTCGTTTACTTTTTTTTTTAGGTTTTTTGAGCATAACTTCTACACCTTTGGAGCTAGAGAGCTAAAATTTTAGATAGATAGATATTATGGATTCAGATTTTGGATGCCAAGCCCACTTTGCCCCCAATTTAAAAAAAAAAAGTTTTTAAAATAGTTGGAACTTGCAATTTGGCAAATAGGCACATTTAGATGCTATTTATATTATCTGGAAGTTTCATGAAGACGAAGTTCATCTCGAAATAGAGTTATAGATGCCTAAAGGTAACCCTAACCCACCCCCAAGCCGCGGCAGCAACTGCGCAGTTAGCAGAGCGGCTGAAGAGAAAGAGTATTACATATTTCTCATTTTTTCAGGGAATTTCGTAGTCGAGCAGTCTCGACTAGAGTCTTATTACTCGATTGCTTTTTTAATTAGATTTCGAGTGTTGTTAAATTGATGAATTTAAAGCTACTATGGAACGTTTAATATGATCTTCTATACATTGCTTATGTAATTAAATAAAGTAAGCTGTTAAACTGTCTCTAATATCCTAATTATATTTATGTTATAAGCAGAGCAAAGATTTCTTTACTCTTTGTTGCTTCACTTTTGATTTGTTGCATTGAATCAAGTCTGGCACTGAGCCTGCTCCATGTTGACCAGTGTCCCAAATGCACACGAACTTTCTAATTGCAATGCAACGCTGGGCACACACATCATTATGGTCAGCACTTGAGCATGGAGGACCTTGAAAGGCAGAGCCAAAGAGAGACAGAGAGAGAGAGAGAGGGAGAGCGAGTGAGTGAGCAAGTGTAAGAGCTAGAGGTAAGGCGAATGGACACTCATTAAATGTACAAATTGTGCGCGCTGCCAAAAAGATTTTTTAATAAATGCCAAAGGTTTTGGGAAGCAGCGAATGTCGACAGTCGACGCAAATCAAATATGAGTCGCATGCAATTCTAATGTGCAGCTGCAATAGATGCGAATGCGAATAGGAATGTGTTGCTTAAAGAGCAGCAGCAGCAGCAGCAGCAGCAGCAGCAGCAGCAGCAGCAGCGGCTCTGATTAAATTTAATGCAAATTTCGAACCCTTGCGCTGCAAAGGGTGTGTGTGGGGTGGGGCAGGGTTGGGCGGCGTCACAGTCTGTTTGCGCAACTTTTTTTTTTTTTTTTTCCTACTGCTTTCTGCTGACTCTTTAGACTAAAAGTCAAATATTTCATTTCGAAATTCCAGGCACTAAGACGAGAATGAAATGTGAAAATGTACAAATACATATAGGCCAACGTGTGTCTGTGTGTGTGTGTGTGTGCCACGCCTACAGCAAACAGGCCAACGATAGCGGCAAAACACATTTTTCTAGCTGCGCGCCCCCAACTGTCGGGCCACGACTCGAGCCGGCGGCTGCTTAAAAACTATAAATTAAGTTTACAACTTTTTCGCAAAAGAGAGAAAAAAAACTTTGCTTGTTTTTTTGTGATTTTTTTTTGGTAGCTTTCATTGTTCCATTTGCTGCTGCTGCTGCTGTTGTTTCAATGTTTTATCACAGTGTGACAAAATAGCATTGTCGCAGCAAGGACACAATAAAAAATGTATGTCAAGCAGCCTAGCCTAGCTCAGCGGCAAGCGAACGAGAACTTTGACATCCATCATTGCCGACACTTGTTGACCCGAAACTCGAGTGACTGACTAGCTTGGCCAGGTGAGGCGGACGAGCATTACCTTGCTTTGCCTTGCCTTGCAGCCGGCAAGCTGACAGCTAATCAAAATGTCGCACAAAGTTCATTAACAACATTTTCCAGTCAATTGTCTTGTCAGTTTTGGCCAACAGCATATTTCTCTGTAGTCGGTCGTCTATGTTTGCGTTTTGCATAGACAGCAGCTGGGTGGAGTGCGTGGTGGGGGGGTGGTTGGGGGGATGACAGGTGGCAGTTAGGTCGTTTAGGTCGTGGCAGCACTTTGTTAACAACTTGGCATCCAAGTTGTTTGTCTTTCACCTTCAGCGTGTCGATGACACAACTCCCACTTATGCCGGCGAAAGCTGTGTGGGCGTGGCACATTTTATTGCCAAGCAAATGAAGAAAACTTAACGAACTGTTCCCGCTTCACAGTCAACACTTACTTGTGCAGTTGGCACTTGGAACTTGCCAGTTCGGACCACACTCGATGTCTGCACCGCCCCGCCCCCCAAAACTTGGTTTAGCCAATGAACTTGAAATTGCCAACTGAAGGCAAACAAACGCAAACAGACTGTAAATTGTTTATGCTCACATAAATTGTTATGCAGCCCATGCCAAATAGCGTTCAATCAAGATTTCCCCAACCACATGCAGCAGCAGCTCCAAGCTCCAAGTTTCTATTTCGGTTTTTTATCCATCTCAATTTAGATTTTGCAATGCAAATTTTGTTAAATTGGAGTCTGGATTCATTACAAATATCTGTTAGCCATAGCAAATGCTAAATATTTATCAATTTAAATGCCCAGCCAGTCAAGTGAACACCTTGAGCTGCTTCAAGGTGCCAGATCTGTGCAAGCCTAATTCAAATTTATCTCTGCAATAATCAATCCATGACTTTATAGCTCAGTTCTACATGCCTGAGCTGTAGATCTGCTTACTTATGCTCTTACTTGTGGAATTTGCTTACTATATATATTATACAGATTTCCCATATATATGATATCAATATCAATGTCATATTTGTATAATAGAACTTGGGACTGTCCGACTGGAAGAGCCCAGTGATGAGTTGATATTTCAATTAGCTTCCTACGCCTCTGGAATGATTGACTTTAGAATGAATGATTGATGCAAGACAAGGGAATGCGAATATCTGGAAAATATAATATATATTTAAAATTTCAAATCTATAGCTTTTATGAGATCGTTACGGACGGACGGACGGACGGACGGACGGGCTGAGACAGCTGAATATGAATATGAATATGAATATGAATATGAATATAAATATGAATATGAATATGAATATGAATATGAATATGAATATGAATATGAATATGAATATGAATATGAATATGAATATGAATATGAATATGAATATGAATATGAATATGAATATGAATATGAATATGAATATGAATATGAATATGAATATGAATATGAATATGAATATGAATATAAATATGAATATGAATATGAAGATGAATATGAATATGAATATGAAGATGAATATGAATATGAATATGAACTCAGCTCATCCTTTTGATAAAGAATATATGTATATGCTTGTGTGTAAATATAATTTTTTAAATATATAAAAAATAAAACAAGTAAGAAGGCTCTAGTCGAGACGGCTCGACTACGAGATCCCCTGAACCCTGCAAAAAAGTGATACTCTTCCTCTTTACGCACTTATGAGCGCGCGCTCTGCTAACCGCGCAGTTGCTGTCGTGGCTTGGGGGTGGGTTGGGCTGAATTTTGGACGCTCAAAGTAGATTAAGAGTACCTAAATCTATGTATATGCCAAATTGCAAGTCTCTAGTATTTGAAATGCGTTTTTTTTTTCAATTGGGGGCGAAGGGGGCGTGGCATCCAAAATCTGTAAATTACATAATCTGCGTATCCATAATATCTATCTAAATAAACAAATTTGAAGTCTCTAGCTGAAATAGTGTAGAAGTTATGTCCAAAAAACCTAAAAAATGGAAACGAATTTTCGAATTTTCCCATTTTCAATGGGTTCAGGGTATAAAAATATGAAAAACCATTTTTAAATAAATAAATAACCTAAGCAATATATCAAAAAGATATATAAGCAATAACAATAAAAAACAACAATTTTAATAAATAATAAAATCAAACAATAATTTAAAAAATAAAAGCTAAAATTAAAAATAAAAAATATACATATATTATATATTATTTATTAAATGATATATATTAAAAATAAATCCTATAAGCCAGCTTATATAGTTCTAGTCATTTCCAGCTAAGTTCTACAAATAGTTGACTTGAAATTATTGTTTAACGACTTACGGTCTACGGTTTCTTTTTTTTTTTGCACCTTTGTGGTAGGAGGTAGGTGATTTAATTAACCAAGTGCTTGATACTAATTAAACTAGACAAAAGTTTATATCTGGCTTTGAGCGAAGTTTATAGACGCTTATGTCAGTTTGAACTTAAATTGCTTTGCTGCTGCTGCTGCTAGTGCTTTAAGACCGTTTAATCCTTCGATTCCATCTGCTGTTCTAGCCTTGGTTCGTTTGGCTCTGTTTTATTTCGAGTCAAGAGAGAGAGAGAGAGAGAGAGAGAGAGAGAGAGAGAGAGAGAGAGAGAGAGAGAGAGAGCGCTTTAAGATTTCTTAATATTTATGTGCACGTCGTTAACTGCATGGATTGCTTGCATATCAAATGGGCATACGGCCCTGTTCCTGTTCCTGTGTGTGCGTGCGTGTGTGTGTGCTTTATGTAAAATACTCTACACATATGAGTGTGTGTGTGTGTGTGTGGGAAGAGTGAGGCCTGCATGGCACGCACTGCCTGACTGTGGGCAGGGTTCGAGCCGGGCTCTGTCGGCTTGACTTCCTGGCACGCACAAAAGCGCAAGACACGCAAACAGGTCAAGGATATTTATGCATATATGAATATACAAAACACAAATCACAACAAAGCCAAAACGAATCGAAAACCCCCAGCCGATCTAAGCGCAACCAAATGGAATAGAATAAACCCAAGAGCTGTACGTGCGAGCACTTTGAACTAATGCGATTGAGCAAGACTTTTCAATGAACTGAACTGAAGTGGTTCCACTGTGCTCAGTGCAGTTCAATGAACTGTGCTCTAGCACGAACACTTATAGTAAATGAACTAGCTCACAATTTATCATTCATTCAACAAAATGCATGAACTAAACTAGTTGCAAACTCAAGAAATTAAGCAAAGCTAACTCTCTTACTAGTTCAGCATTTGTTCTATTGAGCTAGGCAATTGCATTTGATATAAACATTTGTTGCTGATCGCTGAACTGAATTGCCATGCATTCATCAAAATGCACGAACTTAATTAGTTCCAAATTAAAGAAAATTTAATTCGCATACTAGTTCAATGTTTGTTCAATTGAGCAATTGCATTTTATATAAACATGTCTGGGATCGCTGAACTGAATTGCCATGCATTCATCACCATTCATGAACTTAACTAGTTCCAAACTGAACTCTCATGCTAGTTCAGCATTGGTTCAATTGAGCTATGCAATTGCATTTTATATAAACATCAAATTAGCTAATGAATGTGCGCATTAACTGGCTGATATCACAGAGTTCATGGCTGAACTGGTTCCACAACAAATTGAACTAGAATTGATAGCGTTCGCCAGCTGACAGCCTGAACCGTTGTTCATCAACTTTAAAGACGTCGCGCTGTCGCCATTGCAGCGGCCATTATTGCTGTGTGTCTGTGTGTGTGTGTGTGTGTGTGTGTGTGTGTGTGTGTGTGTGTGTGTGCGAGACAAAACTCGCAAAAATGAACGCGTAATTGTTTGCACATGAATACATTGGGTAAATATGCATTTACCACATGCCGCTGCTGCTGCTGCTGCTGCTGTCGCCGACGTCGCCGTCAACGTCGCTGTTGCCCTTGCCGTTGCCTGTTGCCTGTTGTCGCATGCAGCGCGCATTCATTTGCATGCAAAGACTAGATGAGGGAGCGTCTGGATTGCTCCCGGATAGCTGCACGTTGCCAAGTCAAAGGCGTTTTAATCTGCTTACCTTGGCAGCATTCTTTCCATCTCTACTTCGCCTTCGTTTCTAGCTCTGCTCTCTCTCTCTTTCTCTTTTTTTTTTTATTTCTTCTCCTTTTGTTGCTTTGCTGCGAAATTCATTTGCATGATTGCGAGCAACGAATCGCAGGCCGGATCAGGCTATGTGAGGGGGATTGTGGGGATTGTGGGGAGTGCGGAGGACAGCTGGTTAGACGAGCGATTCGACTCGTTGACTCCGTTGAGCTGCTGAGTTAGCGCTGCAGCAGCAGCAGCAGCTTTGCTTTAATTACGAGCCTCGCTTGACTTTGAGCACATAAACAAATTGAAACTTGTTTATGGCATGCAAATTAATCAAATCTCATTCTCAATTAAGTCACCCACACCGAGCATCGAGATAGCCGGAAATTTCCATCTTGGAAATGCAGCCGGCAGCCTTCAAGGCCTTGAGCACAATTCACATTGGAGGCTGGCAGCACGAATTTGTCCCAGGACAATAATTATTATAATTAAACACAAAATGCACACGCAAATCTTTGCGCAATTACACTCACAGTTTTTATGCCCTTTGTCAAGGGTATTATCAACAACAGTTAGCAAATGTATCTAATGGCTGTCCCGAATTTCAGCTTGAGCTTCATTTGTTTTTCCTCTATCTACCCAGAACTTGTCTATATACATATATATGAATGCATTCATTCGTATATAGAATGCATATGAATGTATTCATTCGAATATTCCACTTGCTCTTAAACAACTTTTAGCTTATTGAACATGGAGTGTTATTTAGCAAAGACTTGATTCATTTAAACATTCCAGTTGATCTGGCCTTGACAGCCTTCTTATCAACGATAACGTGCCGTGATATTGTTTGAGTAGGTATCGAAGTTGTTGCCTAGGTTGGCAGGGCGCTTCCCGATAAACTCAAATTGGTACTTCACGAGAGTGAGACTAATATATTGCTGCTGCTGCACGCAGTCCCTGAGAGAGAGCGAGTTGGCAGGATTAGCTGATGACTTGAAGATTTTGTTATATGAAGAAACTTTGAGCAGTTGCACGTTAGGAGAACAAGAGAGCAACCGAGCAGAGAATTCGTGATATCATATAAAAGATATGGAAACTGAACAATCTTCGACATATACTATATTTCGTAATATACAAAATATATTGCACCAGAGTAAATATTAGTTTGGATATAAGTACTTGTTCTTTGGTAAATAATAAATTCACATTTTTTATTCACATGTCATCCAAATGTCAAAAGGTATGGGAATCATAAAAACTAATCTTAAGCAAATAAATTTCTATAATAAAATAATTAATAAATTAAAAGTAATTTAAAAAATATTAGAGTACTAGAATATTGGAATATTAAAATATTATATAATAATATTTGAATATTAAATTTTAAAAAATTTATATACATTAGGATATTGTAATATGAGAATATTAAATTATTATATTATAATATTAAAATATTAAAATTGTAGAATATTATATTTTAATATATTATATTTAATGCTAATATATATTATATATATTATACAATATTATAATATAGCCTTTAGATTTAGTTTAATTTCTATTCAGATTAAATTGCCTTAAAGGTAAGTAGATATGCTAAAACGCTAATAAATATTTAATATCAAAATATATCGTTAATAATAAAAAAAATATATATTTTTGTAAGCTGCAAAGTTATTCAAGGAATGCATTTGCCATAGGGCGAATGAAAACAAAAGAGAAACCGCAGCATAAAATGCGCAATCAAATGGCTGAGCTGCTCACATGCGTGTGTCTGTGTCTGTGTGTGTGTGCGAGTGTGTGAGTGTGTGTGAGTGTGAGCGTGCAACTGCAAAGGATGCTCAAATATTTGCTGCATGCTGCTGCTCAACTACAGGGTATTCCGAGTAGTCGAATTTGTTTGTATTCCTGTTCGCCCCGCTCACACTGAGTGTTGCACTTTGAAGTTTGTTTAATGCATAATCAAGTGTTGTACGAGACACGCACACACACGCACACACGCACACACGCACACACGCACACATACACTTATACACCTACTAGAATAATAGCAACAAGAACTAGTTCACCCGCAGCGCACAAAGCTTGTTGTTGACCAATTAGCAGAAGCAGAAACAGAAGCGAGCTGCTGAATGAGCTTGCCCTAGTCACAGCCAACCCCCTCCCAGTCCCCCCCCCCTCCCCTCTTCCCCACCACTTGGCCAGCTGCCACATGCAGCTGTTCTGTTTGCACAGCAAGTGTCGAATTTTCGGTCACTTGGGCGAACGAGCGAAACTTTGTGCCCAGAATGAGTTGGCTCATTAAAAACTAAACTGTAATTATTGTAGAGCAATGAATATAACGACAGCAGATTCATTAATCATAGCTAAATCGCTTTTGATAGCACAGACTGCTCCAACTGCCCCTCCGCTTTCGCTGCGCTTGAATTGTCATCCAAATACCTGAGTCACGACGCCCGATGGGCTTCAGACAGACAGATTATGTTAAATTAATGAAAATATATACAGATATATGCAGACACATATAGAGAAGCAGACATAGCTTATAGTCATCTCTCTTGACATTCATTTATTGTGGCTTGAAGTAGTTTTGTCAGAAGAATAATTGACTTTCGTTTTGTTTCATTTGCAATGTCTTTTAATTTCATTTCTTTGCAGTTTAACTCTTAAGCTATACATACATATATATATATTTATATATCTATATCTATATGTGCGTGTATTTAGCACATCGTTAAGTAAATAAATATATTTCATCTATTTCGCTTTCAAGTTTTGCCCACAAAATTCTTGGAAAACTTCATTTTCACAGCCTATTTGACTGTTAGCATCAAGCTAAAGCTGAAGCTAAAGCACACATTAAAGAGCTTCTAGAGTATTTGCTGAAATGCGAGTAATTGCTATCATTTGATACTCTGCACTAAACTATTTTGTTCCACTTTTCTCTCTCTCTCTCTCTCTCTCTCTCTTCCCAACTGAAATTTATTTAGAGTAATATTTAAAGCATATATATTTAGTTTACATAGTTAAATATAAAGCAGCAAAAAAAAAAAAGGCTAAAGATATCAAATTTTACTAGGTATTCGCTCGCCTGGCATACCTTTTGCTTAGCCACCTTATCCTGGCTGTAAAGTTATTCCAAGTATTTGAACTTTTGCTTCAATTCGGATTTCAAATTTCGACTTTAAGTCGTCACAGAGCAAATGTAGTTTAGCTGTTATCGTCAGAATCTTGGTTTCTTATTAGAATTGCATTGGTATGAAATGAGCGAGGAACCTGGCTTATACGGGCTAAGCCCTTTGATCTTTGTTTGCTACAATGTGACTGCTGTCGCAGCAACAGCAACGGCAGCAGCAGCAGCAGCATCAAGAAACCTATTTCCGGTGCCATTTGCAACAGTTGCTTCAAAGCGAAATGGACTGGAGCTGTGCCAGCGACAAGCTGCCAAAAGAAGTGAAAGTGGGGCGAGCGGCAAAGAGCGTTGACTGACACCTGCATATGTGTGTGTGTGTGTGTGTGTGTGTGGTTCCAACGACCACGCGTTACAATTATGAGACAGATTCAATATAACCGCAGCAGCAGCGACAACAACAACAGCAACTGCGATTAGCGCAACGCATCGTAAGGACGCAGAGAAAACTGTTTGTAAGTTAAAAAGCCATACAAAGAGCACGAATTCACAAGTTTCATGCTCTTGCTCTCTTGCTGGCTTGCGCTCAATTCACCACACTGGCATGCAGGCAGCCAACGACTAGCCCTCACTGGCAAACTCACCACACTGGCTGTGCCGTACCTGCTCGCACCAAGTCGCCGTTCAGTCTAACGTTGAACTCTGCCGCTATTTGTTGCTTCACTTCTCTCAGCAGTGACACACACGCAGCGCTTAACATAACGGTGTACGTGATTTCGACTACGAATACGACTTCGACAACGAGAACGCCAACGCCAACGTTGACGACGACGAGACGCGTCTAACGGCCACCCGCTCTCTTAACAATCAAATTGTTGCCTCTGACTTGAGGTTTTCTAGTATTTATTACTAATTTGTGCTAAAGAAAAGAAAAGTAAATGCAATTCAATCAATTTTTGTGATCATTTTTTTTCACGTGCTCTTTGAAAACAGCAAACAACATCTGAATCGGAATCGGAATCGAAATCTGAATCGAAATTTGAATTGTGCCAAATTTGTTGTTGATCAAACAGAAATAACCACAGTGCGTATGCGTAATTAGTTAACAGTGCTACAAAAAAATGCAACAAATATCAAACGAAATACCAGACAAAAACCCGTTATACCAATACACACATCCAGACAATCGAGTGTAAATAAAGTGCATAAACTTTTCCACATTTTCCGCAAAAGGAAATACTACAGCAGCTAAAGAAGAGTCTAGCTGATACGGTTAGTAGAAATCTATTTGAAAATGCAAATTTCAATTAGTAGCAAATTATTTCATTTGTTTGCTAATAAATTAATGCTTAAGTATTTTTTTTCCATTAATAAAAAAAAAAAGGTTAGCTTTGTTATTTATTAATTTAATTTTAGCTCAATAATTCCGCTTTTTACGAGCTTATTTATTTTTTTTTTTATTTCATTTATTTGTTTATTTTTATTTTTCATTATTTTTTTTTTTTAGATTTTCTATTAAGCTGCAAACTTTCTGGAAACAATTAAAAGCTGCCCGCAGGCATTTGCCAATTGTAAACAAATGTTTTTTTTATTTACTTTTTAGTTTTGCATTTATTTAAAATTTTGTCAAATCAATTTGTGCGCAATTTAAATAAAACTTTTTATTATATAGAATTTATTTGTTTCTTAAGTTTAAACAAAAAATATTATTTTTAAAAAATATATAGTATATAATATATACAAAAAAAAATTAAATTATAATCTATAACATATATTTATAAAATATTATTTATTAAAATATTTACAATAATTGTAATTATTTTAATAGGCATTTAATTATATGTTGCTTGTTAATTTATATAAAAAAAAAAGGTTTTTTTTTCTTTATTGTTATTACTTTTTAATGCTGTAAAAAATTTTGGAATATTACAAATAATATAAGATATATATATATACTTTTAAATATTAAAAATAAAACTTTAAAAATTGTTATCAAAAATGTTTGCTTGATTTCAAATATTTTGTTATTTTTTTTAATTTAAATTTTTATTTTTTTATTTATTTTTATTTTTGCTGATAAAACAAAAGGGACAAAACTCTTAATGCAGCTTGAGAAAACTCAATGAAATTCATATGAAAAGTAAAAGATATTTAAATAACAACATTTTCCCAATGAAATATAATATTAATACATACATATATATGTGCACACACATATAAGTATAATATGCATTTGTATATTATATATATATAAAGTAATCACACTACTATTTCCATGATATAAATCTTCATCTTATTATGCCTACAACTGTTTGTTTCTGCTATTATTTCGACTTGCAAATGGAAAGAGCTGAAGGAATTTTGCTGTAGCTCGAGCTCTCTAGTTTACAGCTATATTAACATAATCCAACAGGTTTTATTGACACATTTAGAAAATGAAAAAGCCAGAGAGGCCAACATATACATATGTATAGAGTATAGAGTATATGTGTGTGTATATGTGTGTGGCTAAACAGAATAATCCAATATGTTAATTGGTTGGCATCGAGTAATTGAAGTGCTGGCCTAGCAGGCATAGCTTAGCTTATCTACTTCATGCTCTCTGCTGTTAAGTAGCTTTGTTTCTCCATTTGCCATCATGGTGTTGGCCAACAACGCCTCTGGCCGGCCAGCTAGCTGTCTAGTTAATCAATCTGAAAGTAGTTAACCATATGTGAGACAAGCAAACACAACGGCACGGTACGGAATGGAACGGAATGGAATGGAATGGAATGAATGAGTGAATGTGATAAGGAAACTACTTGAATTTGAAAGTGACCAAAGGCAGTGTCAGTGAATAAACGAAATCAAGAAATGGTGAATGGAGAGTGGAGAGGGGAGAATGGAGAGTGGTCTGCTGTGGAGACAGCGGACAGGCGTTAAGCAGCAAAAGGATCTACATGATTTATAAGCTACATTAAATTGAATATTCAACATAATGTTGCCTTTAAATGGGACGATGCGCAGCAGCAGCAGCAGCAGCGAAGCAGCAACTATCTCAGTATACAAATATGTATATATATATATATATATATATATATATATATGTGCCTTGCCAGCTGAAGGTCATTTTGGGCTCGACTTGGGGCTAATGTCTAAGTGACTTTTGGCCGCGCCTGAGAGCGTGCCACAAAATCAAAATACTTGGCCAGCACCTAATGGCATGCCTTGTTGCGCTTCACTGTGCCAGCGAGCGAGAGATGAGGCCAGGCATTGTTTTTGCTGCTGCCTTTTTGCTTAAAGTGAAATTATTGTTGCTGTTGCTGTTTGATTTTTTTCTGCTTTTCTGGTTTCGCTGCTCTCTTGTTCATAAATGGCGAAATCAAATAAAAAACGATCAACTTTGTGCGTCAAAAATATGCGATGTGATGTTGCTTAAGCTCAACGTGTGCAAAAGTAATTTACCAAACGTTAGCAACGTTACGTAGCGAGCATTATAAATCACACGTTCTGCCACCACAGCAGCAGCGTGCCAACTATAACTGTAAATACGCACACACACACACACGCACACGAGTCCTTGGCCCTGTGTGTGTGTGTGTGTGTGTGTGACTTACGTGTGCAGGTCAAATGTGAAAAGTCAGCCAATTCGGAGCACATTTGACAGACAAGCAGGCGGCGTGACTTAGTATCCATATACTGCACTAAGCCTAATGCCACGCCCATAACACTAACAACTGCATGACACTTGCCAACACTGAACTTTTGAGAGGAACTACCTGAATCAGTCCTTAACTGGCTCATATTCCATGTGCAATGAAAATGAAGCAAAAATTAAGAACTATATTTGATTAAGAAATTCACTATTTGGAATATTATATTATATTAACCATTTATCGAGAGCGGAGAGAAGCAATTTATAGTTATTTTAACAAATTACCAACAACTGGTAAATTATGTAAATTCAATAATTATAAAATTCACAAAATATTTAAGTTTAGAGAATATTTGAGAAAAATTTTAATGCAGGAAATAAATAATATATAAATTCAGAAAATATTTCAATTAAAGAAATATTAAAAGTCAATAAATATTTAATATAAAAAATAAATAAAGAAAAAAATGAAAAAAGAAATAAATAAAAAATAAAAATAAATAGATAAAAAAAAAATAAATAAAATAAAGAAATAAATAAATAAATAAATAAAAAAACAATAGATAAATAAATAAATCAATAAATACAAAATAAAATAAAAAATAAAATAAATAGATAAATAAATGAAATGAAATAAATCAATAAATAAATAGATAAATAAATAAAGAAATAAATAAAGAAATGAGAAAAGAAATAAATAAAAATAAAAATAATAAAAAATAGATAAAAAGAAAAATAAATAAATTCGAAAAGTCATATTCGTGAAATTAATAAATTATAAAATAAAATTCAGGGAAAAAATTAATTTTTGTTTATATATTTTGAAATAAATAAATTCAGTAAATTAACTAAATAGCTTAACTATTTATATTCAGGAAATATATAAACTCTGGAGCTATTTAAATGCAGGAATTAATTATACACAATTTTTTTGTGCATATATATAATTTCTGATTTGAAATTATTATATAGGTGAATTAAATTGTTATATATTATATATTATTATATACAAGAATATATAAATTCAGAAAATGTTGACATTGAAATCTTTTTATTTAAAGAATTCATTTAAAGCCCAAGCTTGGTCTTATTGTGTTTCTATTGGCATATTTTAACTACATTTATCCAAATAGAAGTTCATTCAGATAGCCAAACTAAAATGTATAAAGTAGCCCACGATTCAAATGTCACTTTAGTTGAACTTGTCCAAGTATTACATTCTTGTCAGTGTTAACTAACTACGCACAGTTAATGCAAGTGCAATGAATCACAGGCTGAACTCTGAAGTCGTGAACTAGAATCTTGTGTCGTATGCAATTGCACATGACAATTTGCAGCAAGTCTAAGCAAATCGTTAACCTCTCAACAATGACGTGGCAATTCTATGCCGACAATCGAACGATATCGATAAGTTGAGCAACAACTTTGGCTAGAGCTATCGAAAGTGCTGTGACACTTGCTTTGTCACCACAAATTCAGCAGCGTTTCCTTTTGCTCAATTGTAAAATTCTTTGTAAATTTCTCGCTGTCAAGAGCATCTGCAGCAGCATCATCATCATCATCATCAGTTTAGCCAAAGCACACACCAAACACAGGAGTGAGCGTAGCGAGGTAGGCAAACAAGCAAACAACTGCAAATGAAAAGGCAAACAATACATCAAATTACGTTAATAATAATAATAGTAATAATAGCTGAACCGAAGCAAGCAACAGCTGAGAAAGCAAGCATAACTGGAAAACATACATAAATACGAAATCTATACGGACTCTGTTGAGCTGAACTGAGCTGAGCGGAGTTGAGCATAGCTCGATGGATAAAAGTGAGGAAGATTCGAAGATGGACTTTGTAAGCTTCTTGGCCAGCTCACAGCAACTGACCCAGTGGGTGAGTATGTTTGTTGTTGTTGACATCGCTGTTGTTGTTGTTGCAAATATTGTGATTGCACGCATTTGGTATGATGGCTAAGCTGCTTGCCTTACAGCTCCCCAGCGGCGGGCCAGAGCTAATGTACATTGCACTGTCGCATGAGAGCTGTGACCTGGACTCTGTGGTGAGCACTCTGGCGATTGCATATTTACGTTATCGCAATCCGGGCACACTGCAGCATAACTATATGCCCGTATTGAATATGATGCGACGTGATTATCCCAGCAAATCGGAGGTGCGTTTTCTGCTTGAGAAACAACAAATTGTGCCCGATCGCCATTTGGTGTTTCGTGACGATGTGCCCGAGGAGCTAATGTTGCGCAGTCGTTTCATTTTGGTGAATCATCATGTCAGTCCGTTTCACTATTGCACCGAGGAGGTCTACGACTATCGGCCCTATCAATGCGAGGCAGCACGCCTGCCCATCTACTGTCAGCGCATCATGCATCCGATGCGCTCCTGTGCCGCCCTAATCACCGAGCGCTACGACAGCCCCATCTATAACTATGCGAATGTGCGCTGCCTGCGCGTCTTTGAGCTGCTGCATGCGGCGCTGCTGCTGGAGAACAATAACTTTGCCAAGGATCCGCTCGATCAGCTGCATCAAGTGCGCGACTTTCAGCTGCTGCTCTTCTTGGAGAAGCACCTGGGCCAGCTGGACATGACGCAACGTACGATACTCTACGATGCACTAGTGAATGCCATGTTCAATCTGAATGATCTGACACTGCCCCAGATACTGCGACGTGATTTCAGGCTGCTGCGTGCCAACAATGGCATGCACCTGGTGCGCATTGCGCATTGTTGCTTTCCCATGGCCGTGACACGGTTCATTTCGTTCGAGTTCGCTCAGCTGGCCCTGCAGCAGTTCGCCTCGGAGCATGGCTGCGATTTCATAGTGCTGCTGGGCACCAGCGTGCAGCCAAGGGGTGGGCTGGCTATCAAGGAGCTGGGCCTGATACCGATGGACTCGCTGCGCAATTTGGATGACCGACATCTGTTCGATCACATGATTATCAATCTGAATGCCGCTGCTGAGCCGATGCTGGCATTGGAGCCATATCGTGGACTCAACTTCATGCAGGGCGCCTTCTTCTTCATCAATGTGTGGAATGTGCAGTTTCATGATTTACTCAATCTCATTCAGCGCATTGTCTACAATTGGGTATCCAAGAGGGATAGGCCCTCAACCGACTAACCATGAACAACTCGAACTTCTTCTTCTCGTTCTTGTTATTCCACTTGAACTTTGACTTCTAACTTTAATTTTATCGCTTTTTATTTGTTTTGCTGCCACTGCCTTTCAGTCTGGCACATTTGCTCACATTACGCATCTAATCCATCAACACGGACCCAGTAAAGTCCACTTTTCGGATACTTTTACACGACAGCAGTCGAGCTGAAGCTGAAGCTGACTTACCTCACTCGGAAAGTTCATTCGCATCGGATTTCCACTTGAGCTGACGCGGCGCTGAGCTTTATGAACTTGAGAATGTTTCCCTTTTACTTTGCTTTTTGGCCAATGCTTTACATTTGGATCTCAATATTTGAACTTGGGCTTGTCTATGAAATTGAACGATGCAACTTGATTTCAATAAATGCAAAAACTCATTGGCTACCGATTTATGGCATCAAATTTTGCCAAGCTCAAATATTTATTTATACAATTATAGCATTATGATATGATGGAAAGGAAAACGAGTTTTATTTTTCTTAAAGGGATTACGCTCATTTTACAATTGAATTGGGGGCTGGCTGCAGTGTTGAGTGCGCTTTGTTCGCATTCCATAAAACATTATTATTGAATAATTTATATTCAATTATTGCGATCAAAATGCATGATAGATGTGCGCACAGTTAGTCAGTGTATGAAACATGAGTGTTTAACCCAGGCGTTTGCATTTAAATTATGATTTACGCGCGCAAGGCGTGTGAGAGAGATGGGCGATATGAGAGAGGAAGAGTTGGTGAGAGAGGGAGAGGGGAAGGGCGCGTCTGCTCTGTGCGTAGTTGATGACAGATGTGTAAAGAGACAGTGATGTCATTTTTTCTTTCTTTAACCCAAAAAAGGCTAAAAAAAGGCTAGATTCCAGGGAAACAAGTGGAAGAGTTGAAAAAAAAAGCTGATTTTTTTATTATTATTAATAAAATTATTAAATATTATTATAAATACATAAATTCATAATTTAAAAAATAAATATGCATTAACCCGCACTTTTTGTTAATATAATTCTTTCGGCATCTAACATTAACTTTATTGTTTAGCAAAAGAATTTCTGAATGTTAGTGATGGATAGATGATAATTTTTAAGTGCAATTATTCAATGGATGTAAATATCGGGACTTCAACAGAATTATATTACATAAAATTTAAAAAACTTGAAGATTTTAACTCTAAATATGAGCGAGATATAATTTTTGAAAATTTATATTTTATCGATAACTTTGACACGATAAAAGCTAACAAGTTTCTCAAATAAACTCGTAGTGCGCGTGCAATATGCGGACCTAACACAAATAGAATGAAGTCTCTAGCTCTAATATCAACGGAAACAGATGAACAGACGGACAGGGCTATATCGACTTTTCTCGTCAAGATCAAGAATATATAAACTTTATGCGATCTGCGACGTCTTCTTCTGCCTGTTACATACATTCAACAAAACCATTATACTCTGATTTCCCATTTGCAATGGATTCAATAATTTGCTAAAAAGGCTAGAATTCCCGCAATCCAAAAACAGCCAGATTTGACGGGGAAAAAAAAAGCTGAAAACACATCAGTGTAGAGCAGTGTACTGCAAGTGTGAGTGGTGCAGAGGTGGTGCTGAGCCATTATAGAATGCATTAATCTAATCATATGACTGAGAATATGCGAATTGGCAAATTCATAAACTCTAAAATGGAGTTTTATATGCGAATGTGAGCATGTTTTCTTTTCTTTGGCTGCCACGCACGCACACCTGTATACACAGAGAGAGAGAGAGAGAGAGAGAGAGGGAGGGAGAGAGAGTGAGGCAGCAAGTATTTGCAACTTGATTTATAAGCACGTTGATGTCAGTTACGTGCACGCACTCAATAATGGCAGCACAAGTTAGCAGGAGCCAAAGGCGATGCTGACGGCAGCTGTGGGTCCGAGGACTGTATCTGTTGTTGTCTTTCTGTCCGGGCAACAAAAAAAAAAAAAAAAAAAAAAAAAAGAAAAAAAAAAGAGAATGCTGAGACTCTCGCGCAAATTGCTTGCAACACTTTCGCTTTGACGGCCGCCATTTGCTGTTTGGCTTTTATAAATCGCTTAGAACCCGCACCCAATTGTAGTGCTGTTGCCCCCTCCCTGCCGCCCCTTGGCCACCCACTCCACTGATAACGGCGACAAGTCAAAGACGCCGAAAACAACTCTGGCAAAGCTGTGACGTCAGCCAGCCGAGCATCGACATCGACATTATTCTCAGTCGGCACTCAAAACACATCCATCAGCGGCGCATTTGTATGAAGAGCTTAATGCTCAGCCGCTCAAGGTGAAGGCGCCAAGTGAGAGAGTGAGCGGGAGAGCGGCAGAGAGTGACAGAGAGAGAGAGAGAGAGAGAGAGAGAGAGAGTGCTTTTGCCGCCGTTGTCTGCTGTCATCCTAATTGTTCGACTGCACGTCTTTTTTTTTTGTTCACCTCTTCTACTCCTTCTGCTGCTCTTCCTCGCTTCGTCTACTGCTGCTTCTTTTACGCTTTCATTTGATATACACTTGCCGCGGGCAATAAAAACTTGAACACGTCTTCAGCTTTATGACAGTTCGTACCGTATTTTTTTCTTTCTGATATTTATAGAACTATATAAATGATGTCAAGTATGGCTCAAGCTTTCTCCGAGTGTAATGGCTAGATTTCATAAATTTATAGTCGAACTAAACTACAATTTTATTTTTCGTAATTGGCTGAGAATTGAGATAAATCTAGAGCTGATGCCAATGGATATAAAAAATATAAGAATAAATTCTTATATAAAGAGACATTGATAGGTTTCAAATCTACTCGATAGATTTGTTAAGGTATTTTGGCATTCTAATCTAAATACATCCGTACTTCAAAACTTTGCATCAAGCTGTGAGAAAAATACTGTGACAGTGGAACACAAAAGTATTCGCACACCAAGGATCTTAATCAAGCGCTTGGACAGAAATGAAGCATACAATAAAACAAAACGAAAAAGAACGGAACTTTACCGTTACAATATAGCAAAGCGTCGGGCTTTTTTTTAGAAAATGAAGTATAACTAATAGAGAGAAGTCAAAATTTTAAGTTTTTTTTTTTTTTTTTCATGAATTGAGCAAAAATATGTTAATGAACATAATCACGATTTTGTTATGCTTGCAATCCCAATGAATCAAATGTTATAGGTGCCTAAACTTTATGACTCTTGGTGTGCCAATACTTTTGTGATCCACTGTATATTTTTACACATTTTCTTTCTTAACTTTTTTATTATTATTATTATTATTTATTTTTATTTATATTTTAATTTCATTCATTTTTTAAAGAAATCCTAAATCTATTTATTTATTTATTTTTTAATTAAATTTGTTTTATTTCTCCTTTAAATTAAATTAACGTCAAATATCATTTACTAAGGAATTGAAAATTGGAAGGCTTTGGCTTTGTTATAAAATAATAATATCTTAATAAAATAATAATAATAAAATAAAAAATAAAAAAAATAATAATAATGGAATTTATAAAAAAAAAATAAATAAATATAAATAATAATAATAAAAATTAATATTAAAAAAACGTAAAGAAAATATGTAACAATGTATATACCTATTTGAAACCATATAAGTTACTTTCGCTGTATTTCTACTCATAAATTATGTTAGTTGATCAGAGTTTAACTAAATTAAATTAATATAAAAAAAGACATGGACTAAACTAAAATTAAGGCAATATATAATATGATTAATTATATTTATTTTAGTTCTACCACATTTTTTTTATAATAAGCCATGCGTAGACATCTGATAAATTTATATTATATAAAAGTATTTTTAATTTATTGATTTACTTAATTATTTACTTATTTTGAATTTTTTTAAAATTAAATTTACATTTAAAATTTTTTTAAATTTGTGCCCTTTAACTCTTGAATTTATTTTTTAACATAAAATCATTTAAATCTTATGAGTAAAATTTATTTAACACAGAGTTTTCCTGTGGCTATGGCATTTCAGCTGAGATATAATTTTTGCTAATTAAGTACATTGATTTGATTAACTACTAATTACTATTTGCACACTGACAGAGGGAAATTGGAATGCTGCACAGCTGGGACTTGAGCAATATCAATTCAAAATATATAATTTATATAAATTCAAATCAAAATATATTTATATATTCATATTGTGAATGCATAAATTCCCTTTCTCAAGTTTTATTTGCTGCGCAATCATATCAAATCGTTGTTGGCCTGCTGAGAGCCTTGCTTTACGTTTGTTGCTTTGTCATTTGCTTTACCTTTATTTTCTCCTCGAGTTCTTTTTTTTTTCATTATTTTTTTTGCCGTGTTGCTTGTTTACCATTGCATACTTTTGTGCGCTGTGCGCGTAATGAAGATAATTGCTGTTAAGCGCATCTCTAAGCGGATTTCAGAGCCATGCCTTACAAGCGCACAGAGCGGAGCGGAGCAGACAGAGCGCGAGACTACCTGCTGCACGGTATTTACCTGTCTGCGTTGTCAACGAAAGTTTTAGCATTTGACTTTCGTACGCATGCCCTGCCAGAGCCGAGCATATGCAATATGTGAAGTGGCTTGCTTGGCTGACTCTTAAGTAAGGTCACAGGACGTGGGCTGAATTAAAGATTTTATAATTGATTTTATAATTATTGAAATTACATATTTTTATACATTTAATTTGGTAGTTTTATTATTTTTTTTTTTTTTATACACAAATTCATGTTGGAGTATTCAATTAGAGTATTTATTTATTGAATTTATTTTTATTATATATACTTTATTAACTATATTATTTATATTTATTATTTATATTATTTATTTATATTCATTTTTATAAATTTATTTAATTTATTTTAATTTAAAATTTTTTCTATTTAATTTTCATATAAATTTTATTATATATAATTTTTTTCATTACACATATTATTTATTTAATTTTATTTATTTATTTTATTTATTTATATTTATTTTTATAAACTTAATCAATTTATTTTTATCATATATATTTTTTTATTACATACCGAAATATATTATTTATACTTATTATTTATATTATAATTTATATTATATATAATTTATAATTTTTTTTTATAAATTTATTGAATTTATTTTTATTATATATTTTTTTTAATTACACACATAAATATATTATTTATATTTATTATTTATATTAATTTATATTTATTTATAAATTTTTAAAATTAATTTTCAAAATTTTATTTATTTTAATTTATATTTATTTTTATAAATTTATTTAATTTATTTTTATTATGCATATTTTTTATTATACGCACAAATATATTATTTGTATTTATTATTTATATTAATTTATATACATATATTTATAAATTGTTTTTATAAATTTTCAAAATTTTGTATATACACAAATTCAAGTTAGAGTATTCAGTTGGCGTATTACTTAATTTATTTTCTTTTTCTTTATTTTTATTTTTCTTTATTTATTTTTATTTTTTTGCACATACAATTTCCAGTTAGAGCATGCAGCAGTCATCTAATTTAGCTCTGGCTCTTAACAGTTTTATTTATTAATTTTTTAGTTACGTTGCTTTTAGCGTTTCCCTTTTTAATTTGCACTTGGAGTGGGCGTGGGCGTGGCATGTGCGCGCTTGCTGTCAGTGGGCGTGGCAAGGCGCTTTTATTTCAAAGAGCGCACGAGACTTGCATTAATTAAATTCTTTAGACGGCTATAAAAAGGTGTTGCCTTGTTCTCAACCCCTTTCCCAGAGCTGCTGGCGCTGCTGCTGCTTGTTCTTAGTATTATTATTCTTATTATTATTATTGCTGCAGCAGCAGCAGCAGCTGAAGCAGCTGAAGCGGCACCTAATTGGCAAACTGCTTAAAGTGGCTGGCAAACGGGGCGTATGCGTGATCCGGCCCTATAAAACAATCAGAGTGTGTCAAAGACTCTCAACTGCGAAGTGGGCCGAACGCGCGAATGTGAATGTGAATGTGAATGCGTTTCTATTGTCCGACTTACTTGCGTTTGGCTTTGCATATTTCCGGCTTCCGTTTTCGTTGCTTTCTTTTCTTAGCCACGAATTTCTAGCTAACTTTTCTGTGTATCGAAATTTTTTTGTTTGTTTTCTTTCGACAAGGAACTTGTTTACAGGCAGCAAATTTTTGTGACAGACGCCAACATTTATGACAAATATTATAATAATAATAATAATAATAAGGCGAAGGGAATTGGCTTTGCCATGTAACAGGTAATTGTTTTCGTGCCTGTCGCTGCGCTGCGCTTCATTTGCTTCCCGTTGCTCTCGTCCTTTTGCCTGTATTCTTTATAAATTCAGTTTGTTTCTTCTACTTCATCTGTTTTGGCTCTCCTTTTCTTTTTTTTATATTTTTTTTTTTTTTTGCTTTGCTGCTATGGCATAATTTATTGTATTCCTTGGTTCGCATTTGCATAAATATTTTAATTTGCATTTTAACAAAATGGGAATTTTGTTGCGGCCTGCGCAACATAATCTATTATATACATATACTTGGAGTTTTATCTATATATATACAAATAAAAAATAATCTATTATGTAGCTCTTTTTCTAGCTGGGTATAAAAAAATATATAAAAATAGCTGGCAATATATATGTATATTTGAAAATAATAACAAGAAAATGAGCTGAGCTGAAAATTGAATTTAAATTCGAATTCAAGTCGAGTCGAGTCGAGTGTCTTTCAATACAATTTGCTCCACTCAAGCGAATGAGCAAATTTGCTTGGCCAAAGCCACAAGCTGCAGCCACTGCGATTCGCAGCGCAACAAGTAAATCAATAAAATATATAGTATATATATATATAGTATATATATATATATATATATATATATATATATATATATATATATATATATATATATATATATATATATGTGTGTATAAGTTATGCAAATGAAGCGCAGCACAAAGCAGCCGTTGTATAAGCTTAATTTGTGATTTCAATTAGCTTTCATGTTGTTTTAATTAAAAGTAATTTCGCCTAGCATTCAACTGCAGTGCACGCAGTCATTAATGCTTAATTCTATTCAAATTATATTTCTATTAAATAACAATGCCTTTGACGTGCTGCAATTATTATTATTATCGTGATATATATATGTATATGTGCATATGCATATAAATATATATAATTTGCTAGTCTGAGCTGCCTCTTGCTGTTAATACTCTTCGGTTTTGGTTTATTATATATTATTATTATACTGCAATCAAAATCTTGTTGAATTTCATGTCAAAGTTGGATTTCATATATTTTTATATACATGCATCAAAATTACAAATTTGAACTTTAATTTGTTGCAATATTAAAACTCATGAGATATTTTACATAACTTTTACCTATGCAAATGTGTTCGAGTTATTATAAATTGTAAATATTATTGCGAAGATTTGTGTTTAACAAACAATTAAATTAAGCGACTAAGTAGGAACAAGGCTGGCATATCAAGTGAGCATGTAAGCCAATTTTACATAAACATAAACAAAATATTCATCACATTTAGATTATCTAAGCAAAGAGTTTGAACTGAAGACTAAAATTTGAGCTAGTTCCTGAATAGTTCTTGAATAGACGCAGCGCTTCAGAAAGAGCTGATATTTATTGCCTTTTTGCTGATTGGCAAAGTTTCATTTATCTTAGTTGCCTGATCTGACTCTTTATCATATCAAACAGTCACTATCCATAGCTCATGGCAGTGATCTTCTCTATATCATATCAAACAGTTACACTCATGGCTTGCAAACGAAGTTTACTATTTTATTCTCTATGCTCTATTCGCAACTTCGGACAACGGGCTTCGGTTCTGTTCGTTTGAGTTGAACGCTTCGTGTGACGCTCTCTTGACGATTATCGTTTAGGGAGCGATACGATTGACGTACGCAGCATGAGACACCATGAGAGTGAGTAAATAACTTTAAAATACAATGCAAACAGTCTTCATATTCACAAAATACATGCACACACTCAATTCACTCATGCAATTGATGTCTTTCAGCTCTCGCATTTATACAAATAAACGACTTTGTGCTTCATTTAAATCATCATGACTCATAGTTTAACATACTTTTACGATAGTTGTAATCGATAGTGATAATCGTTGTTACTTACTTCTCTAAGAGAATGATGAACTCATTCAAGAACCGATGCTATTGCAACACTTTTCTCAATGTGTAAGACATAGATACGCAGATGTAGGTGCTCAATGTGTGAGCTATGCTTACTCTTTGTCTCCTAACTGCTAAGTAACTTGATATGACTCTTTGCTAATGTTATTAGTTAGATGCATCGGAGAAGAGAAAAGAGTCTGCGATTGAGCGCAAAATCTTTACTATATTTTAAGTCTCTCTAAAAGTACACTCTGCTAATGAATTGCAGTCCATAGAACGTTGACTGCTGAGACTATTAATATAAATATTTAAGTTCTGTAATAATTATATTCAACATATTTCCTTTTGTATTTAATTATTTAAACTCTGTAGTAATTATGTTGAAAATATTTTCTTTTGTATTTAATTATTTTGAAAATATTTTTTATATAAATATTTGTATAATAAATATATAGATATGTCGTATCGGTGTGACATTATGACGTCGTGTTAGTTTTTATGTTGTGATTGACAGTTGCAGTAGTATTACTGACAACTAGCGCTTATCGAATGAGTTAGCATTTTAGTGACAATTAAAGGATGTGTCATTAGAAAAGAGACAACCAGAGGTTTTGCTAAACGTGTGGTCTCGGATGTCGCAGAGCGAGAGTGAGTGGGCTATGCCCTTCACACAGAGTTGCAATGATATTGATATGATATGATATGCAACCAAGAGGCAGTTTGACAGGAGAGTCGAATTAGCACACTTAATCAGAGACGATTGAGTAAGGAAAACGTTGTGGAAATAGAAGTGGGCGACACCGAGAGTAACAATTCTAACGTTACGACATATATATATTTTATTTCTATTTTTTTTTTTTTTTTTTTCTACTTTATTTAATATATAGCCTAATTAGTGAACGGTAAAAAACTTCCTAGTGTGCAAACTAAATTAGACAAATTTTATGCAAATTCAAATTGAAATAAACAATTCAATGCCAGAAATATTTCTGCTGACTTCTGTCATTGCATTGCATGGAAATTGAAATTCTCACAAAAATATTTAACATTAGCTTTGACACAAGCAAAATCCTCGGTTCTCTTGCATTCGACTTCTAAGAGCTGCGCCAACTATCGTCTGTCAATTATCGATTAGTAATTTTTGAACGCAACACAGCACAGACATGGGCATTAAATTAGAAAAGATGCGAGTCAAGCAAAACTGAATTTATTTTTTTTTTTTTGCGGCATCAAACGCGCATAATTTAATAAAAGTCGAGGGAATGCTGCCCGACGGCGTTTGTGACCCAAAGTAGGCAATCACTTTATTATTAAGCCAGACACACACACACACGGCTCGCACACACATGTAGAGAGAGTTCATAAAAAAAGCAAACACAATAATGGCATCAAATTTGAAGATTTGATGCGGGAAAATGCTTTTCACGTTTTCAGCATTTTGGTGGCTTTTGTGCGTGTGTCTAGGCAGCTTATTGATAGATAATATATTTATATTTAAATAACACTTCATCATCCAGTTGTCGATGACGGTTTCTTTTTTTTTTTTTTTTCTCCCATCTTCATCTTCATCTTTGCTCTGTGTCTTGGGGGGCGAATGGTTGGGGTTGTCGCACTCGATTTTGCTGTGCAAAGGCGTACAGCGCTGCGTATGCGTAATATTGTTTGCCCTCATGTTTGGCCGCATGCTGCTGGGGAATTGAAGTGTTGAAGCGGGCCGATTGCGGCAGCCTTATAAATAAACTTGATCCATTACACACATACAATTTGACTTGGCTGCCGGGGCTGTTGGGCTGCCTGTGTCGAGTGCCATAAATTTGGGCTTATGATTTTATCCCTTTTATTATTGGCCACGCCCCCAGCGAAGGGGCGAATACAGTGGCTCAGCGAGTGCCTTTGGCCAGGCATTTTCATCGCATTTTCATTTTCATTTGAGAGGGCACACAGTTCCATTTACGTGTTCGTGTTCGTTTTCGTTTTCATTTTCATTTTCATTTCCATTTTGTTTTTTTTTTTTTGGCTTTTGCCTGTCCGCTCAAGCGTAAAACAACGCTCGCAGAACAAAATCACACACACACACACACACACACACACATAGGGAGAGAGTCGGGCACACACATGAGCAGCGCATTGTCAGCTTTTTGAGCAGCTTTGGGCTTTGGCTTGAAAATAAATAAACTAACAATAAGGCTAAGGCAGGCAAGCAAATTAAACACACACAATGCCCACAAGTTTTGCTTTGTTCACATTGGTTTTCGCCTTTCTTTGCTTTTTTCTTCTATTTTTTTCTTTTTTTCTTTTTTTTTTGTAGTTTTCCTTCTTAGCCGCAAAAGTTTTTTAGCCATGTTAGTTGAGGCCCGCAATCAGCCAGCAGCAAATCAAACAAAATTAACACAATATAACAATAGGATACTCGAAACGAATGTCCTTGACAATGCTAACAGTACACACACACACACACACACACGACCACACATGTATACCATAAAATCACATATCAAATGAACCACAAGGCCGTAACGTGAACCAAATTGCTCCAAACTAGAACCTGGCTGCCATTCGAGCTTTTCTCCCTCCTGATATGTTAAGCATTTGATATTGTTTGTGATTCGAGCTCGTCTCACATGCATGCGCGTCTATAAATATATTGAGGGAACACTTTTACTGAATCTGAATCCTATGATTACATAAATAAATGACATGCCAGCGATCACATAGCAGCTTAACACTGGGCGCAAAATGTCATTCGATAATCAATAATTATTGACTTGAGAGTTGGAAAGCGAGACGAAGAGATAGAGAAAGGAAAGGCAGACAAACAGACGGACTTAACAAGCAATTAGACTAACATATATTTAACAAAAACTTTGACACTTATTTTATTATTTAATTATTTAATTAGGAAAACAAGTAAGAGAGCTGTAGCTGCTCGACTACGAAATCCCTTGAGCCCTTCTTCGAACGAATAAGATTCCAAGAATGTTTCGTTTTGATTCTCCACGCGTAAGAAACTATACATGCAAAAACACGCGCACACACACACGCTCTGTTTCTATTTGATATCTTCAGATTATGATTATGATATTCATATCTATATGCTAAACAAAACTGCATGTCTCTAGTATTTGATATGTATTTTTTACACATTTGGGAGTGTGGAGGGAATCGGGGACCGGAATCCAAAATCTGACAAAAACCGAAATTGTAATAAATTAGTATCTATATATATGCAGAAGACTTGGAGACTGTAACTCTAAAGATTAATTAGATATAATTTTATAACTGGTTTTCGATAAAGTTTTTTTATCGATAACTTTGGACATATACGAGTTATCGAATTTCTGAAACAAACTCGTACTGCGCGTGCAATATACGGACCTAACACAAAAAGAATAAACTCTCTAGCTTTTGTATCTTCGGCAATCGACGCGTTCATACATACGGACAGACGGACAGACAGGCGGACATGGCTATATTAACTTTTCACGTCACCCTGATGAAGAATATATATACTTTATGAAGTCTACCACGCCTCCTTCTGCCTGTTACAAACTTTTAACAAAACCATTATGCCCTGATTTCCCATTTTTAATGGGCTCAGGGTATAAAAAACTGAGCGCATTCAGCTCAAGCATTGCAGACAGATGCTTAAAAAATGTTGCCGATGATCTCGCAGAGCGAAATGAATTAAGTGACTGTAAAATGTAATTGTATATTTAAATATATATGCACAGCTATATATCTGCATATATAAATTGTGAAAATGCGCACAAACACACACACATATATATATATACAATTACACGCATTACAGCTAGTTAAGTCTCGTTGGCAGCTGTCGATAGCATTTGTGACGACTGATTTTATGATATATGTATATTGATTTGAGTTCTCTTTCCTTTTGCGCTGTGTTAACTCAAGAGATTATTTTATTGAACCATTATCTGTATGAAATGTTTGTTTGTGCATGCGTGCGCGCCTGTCGCTGTGTGTGTGTGTGTGTGGGAGTGTGTGCTCATATAGGTACTTGTGCGTGCTCGTAATTATGTGCTACATCATCTTTTATGAGCATATATATATATATATATATATATATATATATATACATATATATATATCAAGTGTATCAAACAGGAAATGTTCATATGTCCCATTCGCTGTCGTTGATCCACACGCATACTCACACAGTTCAACACACACTCCAAACGCTCTCCCGCTCTCCCGCTCTCTCCCTCTCTCGCTCTCTCTCACACACACACTTTCTTGCTTCCTTCGTTGCCTGTCCAAGCCCCGCGCCTCGTTTGTTTGTGTTTAATCTCGTTTTAATGCCGTCGAGCATCATCGTAAAAATTATTACATTAAATGTCAACGCAAAGAGATTGCAAGCAACATCCAAGCAAAACACAACAGAACGTCACATATAAAGAAATAAAGAAACTGAGAAATGAAACGAAAGTGGGAGAGCGCGAGAGTGTGAGAGAGAGCGAGAGAGAGAGAGAGCAGTGAGTGAAAATGGAATGTATGCGAGTAGAGAGTGTAAAGAAAAGCGGACAGGCTGTTGGTTTAAGAGGGTCGTTATTATTAAATTTTACACACACGCACACACATATATATATATGTGTGTGTGTGTGTGTACACGTACTGTGCACAATAATAAAATGTGCGAATATATGCCCAAAAGACATGCGACTATCTCGCTTGCACTCGGCCATACCAACGAGAACTTTATGCCCCGGCCACTAAAATTCAATTTTTACAAGCATAATATGTTGCAATGGCAACACTGATGACACCCAACAGCACAGACACAAACATGCCCAGGCATGCACATGTAAGCAAACAAACACACACACACACTCGCACACACACACACACACGTGACTGTGACGCACCTTTTGCTGCTTGCTGTTCTCTGGCTTTGCCATTGTCTTTGCCTTTGTATTTTGTCTTTGTCTTTATCTTTTGTTACTGGCATCTCACTGGCTTCCTTTTCTTCCTCTTCTTCTTCCTCTTCTTCTTATTATTATTATTTTTTTTCTTCCCCCGCAATGATTTTGGCAACTGCCAACTGCTTTTTATGTGTCGCACGTTATTAAATGAATTCAAGCGCGGAAAATTGCCAGCCAACCATGCCGACCCCCCGGCCTGCGCATCAAAGCTACACACCTATACACAAGCTCAGAGCAACACCTTGAGACACACTCACACACACACACACACACACACCCATACACACACGCACGCCCAGCTGCCCGCAGCCATTGAGCTTTTAAATTGTTGGCTCTTTTGTCAATAGCCGCCAAGCCCCATAAAAGGCCCATCAGATGCCATTTTTCTGCTTCGCTACAAATTGAAAATTTCAGAAATTCCTCGCTTCCGCTTTTACAGCGCTGCCACCCACTGGCAAAGGCATTGGCAATGCCATTGGCAATGGCAATGTCAATGACAATGGAACTGGCGCAGCCCAATTCGTTTCTTATCTGGCACTCGGCGACTGCTTAACGCCTCATTAGTTTAATAAATATGGCACAACAAACAATATATCTTTTATATTTATCTGTAACGGGGGCGAGCGAGTAAATACAAAAAAAAAAAAATAATAATAATAAAGGGGAGGAAAGGAACAACAAAGCCAAAAGCAATTGCAGGCAACACACAAATATTTTAGTGCCAAAAATACAATTTGCAATTGGCTATTAAACAAAGCTGTTTTAGATACATCAAACACTTTAATAGCTGCACAATTTACCTGTCATTTGAGTAGAATAACGGAAATTTTAAATGCATTCTTAAGTATAGGAAATATAAACAGAGATAGGGATAAGCCTAAGCAAACTGAAAGCGAATTGATATATAAGAAATGTGATTGAAATTAAAATTGTTTTCCAAAAATAAAAACTTGGTTATATGATATTATTGCTAAAATATATAGTAAATATGTATATACATATGTATTTTATACATGTCACATGTATTGTATTTAGTCATATAACAACAGCAGTCTGGTTCGCTCTTAAAAATACTTCTGCTACTTGAAATCTAAGCAAACACTTCTTGAATATATAAATAGCTAAGCACGCACACACACACACAATTACACACACTCACACACGCACTCACACATTCACACACGCACACAATCAGTTTGATGTGACCGACTCAATTGCTGTTGAGTATGTGAAGCTAGCCATTAGGCATGCACTGCTTCACATGTCAATGCACTGCTTGGCACTGCTTGCTGGCTGGCTACTTCCGCTGCAGGATCAAGAAATAAGTGTAGCATACTTTCAAGCGCCGCCTAGTAGATATGCCTCTATGCTGCTTATTAGCCACGCCAGCTTTGTCAAACGCACACGCACACCAACAACGCACACTTGAATAAGCTCACATGCATATGTATATGTGTGAGATATGTAACTAATGAGGCGTATAATCATTGTTATGTCAACAGTTTTGCTGCCTTTTGACAAACGACTCACGCTCACACGGCAGTTAAGCATCATGCTTGGCATCTGTCTGCGTGTAAGTGTGTGTGTGTGTGTGTGTGTGTGAGTATGAGCTGAAGACACTTTTGGGGCACAAAAAAATCTACTTGCACATGTCAATATATATATATATATATATATGTATATATATCAGCAACAAAGCTGCACGCCCCACTCGCATGTGTCGAAAGTTTAGAGCATGAGCTGCAAAAAAAAAAAAAAAAAAAGAAATACGGAGCGGAAAATAGAAGAAGATAAACTTCATTATTATCATCGTTATTTCCATCACTGTTCTTGTGTCAAGTGACAGCCGCACAGCCACAGAGCTCGGGCCCACACCTACAGCACAGCGACACCGAAAGCGAGAGACAGAGAAGTAATTGCTGGCAGCCAGCATTATGTAGGAAATAAGCAATTTTAGAGATCATTAAAAAGTTGAAGCTTTAAAAATAAAAAAAGCGACCCCAAAAAAAATCAAAAATAAGGCGAGAAGATACTAGAAAAAAGAAAGCAGCAAAAGCAGTCGAGATAGAGAAATAAAAACGACATCAACTGCTAAAGCACATTAAATGCCAGGCCTAGGCACTCACGCACACGCATACAGAAGCAAGCTCACATGCACACGCACACACACACTCTCATACACATATGGCACACTTTGAGCATGTGCTAAAGAGCAAAACTTTGAGGCATTTTAAAATGCGTCAGTGGCAATTGATTAGTTGACGAAGCCTGCACACAACTGACAGCAATGTGCACACCGGAAATTGACTCAATTTGGCATACAATGTCTTGAGACAGACATAGACACACACACACACACACACACACACACAGGCACACATACATACCTAGACATTGCCACACATAGAGAACAAAGTGCAAGTCGAGCGAGTTACCGTCTTCGCTTGCAGTTGAATGCACGCATTTGCTGCCTTACAGGCTTTTGTGAGTAAGTTTTGTGTGTGCTCTACCCAGCAACCCCTTTGTGCATGCCTTCCACCCCCCCCCCCCCCCCCCCCCCAATCCACCCTCTCCCTCCACACTGCTGCGCCCCTGAGTGACATTTCGAGTTTGCCAAGGCAAAGACTTTGCGTCAACAGCAGCAGCCGAACACACTTGACAAGCGACGGCAACAATGCAAAATTTTGTTAGTGGCTTTTGCCGGCCAGTGCACAGGTCGAGACTGTTGGAATGCACTTGAAGAAAAATATTGTACAAAAATGTGAAATATACTGCAACTCGAAACTGTATTAAAAAAATATGAAGATTCAATCATGCTCAACTGTAATGCATTTGATTATGTTGCAAGCAGCTAAGATATCAGCTCACTTTTTTAGTATTCTTTAGTATTTTTAGTACTCTAAGTTTTATGTAAAGGATATATATCTCTGAGAAAATACTGACATATGCTGGGTATCGCTCTGCAAGTTGCTCATGTACTAGCAACTATTCCATATATTTATCTTCTCCATCTATAAATATATTAAATAAAAATAAACATCTGAATAATCAGCCCATTTGTATCTCTAATTATCATTATACGTGATTCTCATTGCATAAAAAGTATTCAGTATATTTGTCATTATACTAAACTGAAAGTAATACCTGAAATAAAAACAATGAAAAGAAATATCATCAAATTAAATTATATATTAAATGAGTATGCTAATTTGCTCACTGCCCTTCTAGGCAATTCTCAATATGCAATATGTTTGACAATAGAAAGAAAAATATGTTTAAATAATAATATAATAATAATAATAATAATAATAATAATAATAATAATAATAATAATAATAATAATAATAATAATAATAATAATAATAATAATAATAATAATAGTAATAATAATAATAATAGTAATAATAATAATAATAATAATAATAATAATAATAGCAATAATATTTGCATTTGATTATGACAAACTGCTCAGAAATCAGCTCACTTAGATCGCCTTTCTATGCGATTCTCTTTAACTAGCAAATCGCCACTAATTTTCTCACTGCCTTCCTACGCGATTCTCAATTGCTTCATAATATAATTAATCCAAAGTAATTCCTAAAATAAATATGATTCCATTTACTTATGACAAACTGCTCAGAAATCAGTTCAATTTCATCTTTTAGCGCCTTTCTATGCGATTCTCTTTAACTAGCAAATCCTCAATATGTATGTCACTAATTTGCTCCCCGCCTTTCTACGCGATTCTCAATTGTTTCATAATATAATTAATCCAAAGTAATTCCTAAAATAAATATCATTCCATTTGCCCAGAGATCAGCTCACTTTGCCCGCCTTTCTATGCGATTCTCTTTAACTGACAAATCGTGAATATCTCTGCCATTACAATTAACTGAAAGTGCTGCCAACCGGCTTGTTAATTACTTTTGCGAATCAAACATTTAATGTAATTCATTTCAATTCTAATTTAAAGTCATAAATTTCGTTCAGTGCAGCTGCACTGAACTGGCCTGTGCTGCATTGTTCTGTACTTATGCTGCTTTGTAAATAGTATTTGCATTTCATTTCTGGCTGTCGTCGCTGTTTTCGGCCAGTAGTTCTGTGCGAGACTTTGGCTCGTTGTGCTCGCTGCATGGCTGTGCTAGTTAGCGACTTTTCGCTGCACTTTAAATGTCATTTGCTGAGTTTTGTCCGCGGCTGCCTTTAAGCAAATTAGTGTTACGTACCAGGGGGCAGTCAAGGCAGCCAAGGCACACAGTTGTGGCAGTCGAGTCGAGCTACGCTGTTAGGCAGTCAGCATCTAAGGACCTGCCATTGTGTTTACCCATGCGCATTTCTTTTTGTGCAACGAGACATTCTGTGGCTGCCCTCGCCTCATACTCTCTGCCATGTCTGCGTCTCGGGCGGCCGCCTTTGTTCCACTTGGTCGCATAGTAGCTGAAATTTGTCGTAACAAGATTTGTTTTTGATTTGGATTTTCTCTGTTGCCCTCGTCGTCGCCGTCATCGTTGCCATCAACCTCAACACTGCCTCTGCTTGCCACTTGAAAAGTGTGTAACGGACGCAACGCGCAACATTTTTGCGTAAACAACTTTCTTTGTGCAGCGCAATGCAAAACGAGAAACGGCAGAACAACAACAGCAAACAGAAAAACATCAAATAAAATAAAGCAAGAAATCAGCAACAACTACAATGAGCGCCCTGCAGCTCGGCCAAGCTGTAGTTTTAGGCAGCCCGGGCAGCCACTTGGGCCAATTAGGGCTCCGCTGGCATGCCGCAGCGCTGCCAACGCCTGCTGCGACTATTGCGGCCGCTCTGTTTGCTGTTGGGCCCGAGCTTTGTGTCTGCGACGAATAAAATATTATGACTCTTGGACATCAATGACGACGACAGGCAGACAGCAAACTCTCAGCAATTGTGATTGCCTTCTAACTGCAGCATTCAGCAACTGACAAATATTTTGAAACAGTTAAAACTTATATTTGCTCTATATTACTTGAGGAAGGCTTTGCTTGCTTTAATTCTAAATATATATATATAAGATATATATTTTCAATTTATTTTATAATACTTGTATATTTTATCTATATTATACATTTTGTATGCGAATGCTAAATGCTGTTACATAAGAGCTGAAGCAGTTTAAAATTAAAGGCAGAGCATTTAATGTAAGAGCAGCATAGCTTAGCAATTAACAGTTGACTGTTTTTTCAGTTAATAATTTCATTTGTAATTTTTTAAAATTTTTGAATTTATAATTTTTATTTTTTACAAAATCGAATCTCTAATTTTGTTAAAAATAAAGAATTTAATAGACTTAAAAGTTTATACAAATTACAAAAAAAAAAATAAAATAAAATCATATTCACACGCTCTCGCTCTGCCTGAGTAGAAGACTTCGGTTCAGTTCGTTTTGGTCTGCGTTTGAGTTGAACGATTCGTGTGACGCTCTTCTAACGAACATCGTTTAGGGAGCGATATGTTTGACGTTCGTCAGTAGGTGAGAGAAAAAGACTTAAATAGTCAATGCAAACGGTCTTTAGATTCACATGCACGTTTACACAATCAATAACGAATTTAATACTCAATATATAATAATGCTTTTTGCTTCATTTAACTCATCCAGTTGAACAAGCAGAGCGAAGAAAACGATTACGAACGAACTCGTTAAAGAACCGATGCAAGCGATTGCTCTCTGAGTCTTTACTCAGAGTGTGAGTGAATAAGACTCAGGTCAGATGATATGTGCTAGCTATGGAGAGTAGTAATCGATGCTTGACTCAGTATATATGTATGTGCTACAGCAATATATGCTGAGCTTCACTGTTTCAGTTACAACAACTTGTAAGGAACTGCTCTCTAGAGGTGCCAAACTATCGATGACACTATCGCCTACTATCGATGGTGGAAGTAGCCACCTCCACTAGGATACACAATGAAGGAGAGCAGTAGACATGGCAAACTATCGATGACACTATCGCCTACTATCGATGATGCCCACCATCGATAGTTTGCCCTCTTCAATTGTGCATTCTAGTAATGATGAGAGTTGCTTGAGCTACAAATTCTTTGTGTGGAATTAATGTTGGTGCTGCAACAGTTTGCGCTATATTTCATCTATATATATCCAATAGCTTGCTTTCCCTTGGCTTTAAAGTTCTTGGCAAATGTATTTTACTCATATGCATCGCTGGGCATGTTCATAAATTGCTCCCAGCTCTCTCGCACTCCACTTGAAGGCGTCAAGAGATGATAGTAAACCTCATCATCAAATTCATGCTTGAAGAAAATGTTTTGACTTTAGGAATTTATGATGATTTGATTTGATTTGCATAGCTTGCAATCTCACTTCGATTTCATGATTGCAACAAATCAATTAAATCAATCCATTTAAATTACAAATATTTCATTATAATTGAATAACATTTTACAAACTTGCAACTACTTGAAATATCAACAACTACAATCGATTAAGCTGGAGAGTTGATGAGTTTTTCAACTTGAAGAGCTCTCGACTTCAGTTAAGCCTCATGCTCACACCGTTCTCAACTAGTATAAAGTTGATTATAATAAAAAAAAAGGGAGCAGCTACCGGACATCTCAGCCGTCAAGCACTCTTCCTTTATGTGTAAGTTAATTGTGTGAAAGGAACATTTCCCGATTTAATTAGTTGAGCCAGTTGACCTTTTCGGGCAAGCGGGGTATTTTAATTATGAGCCTGACGGCCGGCTGAGTGACAGCAGCTAATTGAAATATGCTGGACTCCAACGAGCTGGAGAGCAGGCTTAACAAGTCGCAACCTGGTTTATGCCACATAATTATAGAATATATATATATATATTGTATGCATTCATTATTTGTATTGAATGCGCAAAGCTTGAAACATAAATCTTTGTAAAACTTCGAGCAGACATTCGACATTCCAATTAACATAATCTTCAATGATAATAATGTAGCTGAATAATACTTGTTAAGCAGCAGGAGAAACTCTTTTGCTGCGTGTAAATTATTCAATGAATGCAAATGGCATTCGTTCGTTGTGGAGCAGAGCTCAGCATTGATATCTCATTCGAATCAATTATACCAGCTGTGTTTGCTTCTCGGCTGTGTGTGCGTGTCTGTGTGTGTGTGTGTGTGCGTGTGTGTGTATCATTATAAATCATGTTAAGCCCACTCACTATTCAAAATTGCAATCATATATTCAGCTTGCTTCTCGCTCACACGCTCTGCACTCATTTTATTCACATAAATCCAACGAAAATTTCTATTTTTTACTCAGCTCGAGTTTTCTTTCTTTCTACTGCTGCTCGTTGCTTTTTTACTGCTGCCGTTGTTTTTATTATTGTTTGCTTATCTACGATTCTGCATGCGGCTGAGCCGTGCAACAGAGAGTTGCCTGCTGGCCGAGGGTCCACAGCTCGCGGCTGGCAGCCCTTTTTACAGTGAGAGCTACTTTATTATGCTAAAAACTCTGGGCTAAAGTGTGTTATATGGCATAATCCACTAACGAAAATTGAGCAGGAATTTATTATGTTTTATATGCCTAAACAGGCATCAGTTCGAGACTGGCAACATGCGCGCGCCAAGCGCTTGGCAACGTCTGGGCGTGGCCAGCAGTCAACAGTGCTGTTCACTTGGCGGGCAAGGAGCGGGGCCGAATGAGGGGGGCGTGGATGGATTGGTGGGTTACGTGGACGCAGAAATACATAATGAATTATGCAGGGCACTCACAACTCTCGAATCCTCGCAGTCCACTAAGCACACACACGCACACAGACAGAGTGAGAGAGTGGGAGAGTGGGAGAGGTAGAGCGAGAGCAGACATATCAATAATTCAACAGTCCCAACGAAAAAGCCAAAACAAAATAAACACGCTTCAAGTCAAAGGACTCGAAAGTGCTTTGCACGACTAACAGATACCGGAATAACGGAATATCGAACAAGCCGCACGTTAATAGGCAGTTAAAGGCATGCATATACCCGTCGGCCAAGTGCAGCGGCCAAAGGGTATTGGCATGCAGAGGGACAATGCAAACAGTAGGCGCTGTCGACTTGATGAATTATAGAACTTAATCTGAATTGAAATATAAGTGAACTTTATATATATATATATTTCCATTATACATAAGTATGTCAATACACAAACACACACACATACAGATGCATAGCTGGCTTAGTCTGTTTGGGGCCAATTCATTCAGTCCAACTAAATTTATCACAATTTTTGTTTCGGCCTTTTTTTTTAGTTATTATGGGCAAATGAAATGCACGACATGTGAAGGGTAATATTTCATCACAGTTGGCCAAAAACAGACAGTCGTAGAGAGACAGACAATTGCGAGAATCAGATACAGGTGAATGCTGTATATATATATATAGAAAGATTTATCGTTACATTTCGTTACGTTTCGTGTTGTATTTGAGCGTAATTTATGCAGCCAAATATTGAATTAATTCAGTTGGCTTTATCAATATAAGCGTAGCTTACTTAAGGCTAACACACACACACATACAGAGAGAGAGATAGCTGGGCACAGTTAATAAGCTGCATCTGATAGCAGCTATAGCCAGGAGACAGCAGAGTTCTCCGATTGAGTTTCATTTGCAGTTATTTTTGTTTGCCAAGAGAAATTTCAGATGTGTGTGTGTGTGTGTGTAGTATAAATTGATGAATCTGAAAATGTTTTCATGAAAAAATGAATAAAATAAACAAGTAAAAGCGCTATAGTGGGAACTCTCTGACTAGCTAAGAGCTGCAGTAACTGTCTAGCAAATGCTCTGCACAGAGTAACCAATCAGGGCAATCCAATCATACTAACTATGTCTGCTACACTCTCTCTCTTTCTCTCTCTCTCTCTCTCTCTCTCTCTCTCTCTCTCCCTCTCTGGGTGCACACATCAAACAGCTTTGATTTCATTTGCAATGTGTTAATCCAGGTTGGAGTGTTTCAATATTCTGTCAAATACAAATGTTACTCTTATTGATTCCATTAATAATTCACTCAGCTACCCGAACACATGCCCAGCACACACAATATACATGGATGCAGCGCTGAGCTCTGCTTGCTGTGAAACTTTCTTAATTGTTAGTCAAGCAGAGAGCTGAACTGAATGGCTAGATCTACACAGAGCTCAATGTACAGTTCAAGAATAGCTGCTTTATGGATTCGGACACGCCCACTACACATAGCAAGTAATTCCAGCAGGAGTATTTTAATGATAAACATTCTGCAGCAATTTTTTTTTATATTATATTTTATTATAATATATTTTTTTTATATTTATATTTTTCAAAGTACGCTTTTCGATGAACGACGCTTTTGTTTTGGCTGAAATATTTCATTGTTTTTTTTTATGCTTTCTATTTAATTTTCGTTGATTTTTTTTAAATATTTCAATATGAAGTAAACATATCAATAAGCCCAAATATTTTTCTAAATTTTTTAACATTGATTTGTTCTCCATAGAATGCATATTTATTTATTTATTTTATTATTTTTTTTTTTCAGTGATACTGCATATCAATTTATTCTTTATTTATTTATTTTATTATTTAAAAAAAATGCTTTTATATGTAATTTTCAATGTATTGAAATATTCAAATAAATGAAAAAATATATGTGATAACTTTTGAAATTTTTATTTATATATTAAAATATTTTTATATTTTTCAAAATTTTTTTTTAAGCATAGAAATAATTTATTTATTCATTTTATAGCTCAAATAAATTAAATAATGTATAGGAAATTACTTTTTATTAATTATTTATTTATGTACTAAAATATTTTCATATTTATCAAATTGTTTTTTATTTATTATTTCTTTTTATTGCTGTAAAAAATATGCTTTTATATATGTAATTTTTTTTTATGCATTAAATACTTTTATACATATCAAATTATTAAAATTTTTAAAAATTTATTTTATTGCTAATATAAAGCAAAACCGAACCAATTGAAAATAATGAAAACAATTTCCATCACTTGATGCAATCCAATTTCTTGTATTTTCTTTCTTTTATTGCAACAAATGCAGCAGGCGTAATAATTTGAAATGCATTTTATGCATGCATAAAAGCTGAATTAAAATAAAAAATTTATAGATATTTAAAATTATATATATATATATTCAATATATTTGCACAATGAAAATGCTTTAAATATTCATATGCATTCACAAAAACATTTTTTTTTTTAATATATACAAATTTGTAAAACATTCAAAATGTGATATACTATATTCATGTCTAACAATCTGCAATCTCATGACTGACTGTGGATTGTTTTGACAGCAGGAAAAAGTCGACTTTTATATGGGGCTCACTGCAAGCTCGCCGCCTGACAGTAGTTGATAAACTAATACGAGGCGGGCACGTGGACTGGGCTGGGCTGTGCCTGGCTAAGACTCTAATAGCTAAGTGGCTGCAGTTTTTCGTTGTTCTCGAATTGCTTTTAGCCTCACAAAAAGCTGAGCCAAGTTGGCCTGTAGATCACGAGCCGAACTGCGAGCTGCGGCGCACTCGTGAGTGTTAAAAGTACTCGTACTTAAAGTGCATTTGTTTCTCGAGAGCGCCATGCATTTGAAGTGGGCCCTGCGAGATGGCTCAAGAGACTTTGTGGACAAACAAAGGGCCAACAAAAAAATACAACTAACAAAAAAAAAGAACGAACTTTTCAATACTTTAAATTTGTTCGCACTGCAAACACTGAGCCAGCAAAAAAAAAAAAAAAAAATTGTAAAGACTTTTTAAGCCAAAGAGAAACTTTAAGGTGCATGATATGTGCTTAAGGAAAAAGCAACGAGTCACTGAGTGCAAGATGCCATGAGAATTGTAAATACTCGAGTGGCAGAAAGTTAAATCAAATAGACAGAGAGAAAGAGAGAGCAAAAGCGAGAGAAATTGCGACAGCTATGCTTAAGGCTTCAGCTGGCAACTAAAGCTTTTGGCACTTGGCACACATCGCATGGCCTCAATTTGGTTCCAATTACAAATTTTTTATGTTACTAATTCAATTACGAATAGCCGGCAGCCGTGCGCCAAACGAATTAAGCTACTTACACAATAATTGACTTCAACAAACTGCATTTGTTGCGCATTTATCTTTGCTGCCCCAACCACTGAGCTCAAGTGCCACAAAAGATAAAAAGTCAACTTTCGCAATGCTGCTGCCAGCAGGCGAAACAAAGACAGAGCGATAGCAAACAGAGACAGAGACAGAGACAGAGTGAGAGAGAGAGAGAGAGAGTGGGGCGAGAGGTTTTTGGGCATGGCGTAAGCCAGCTCTCAAGTGTCTTAGGCTTTGTTTACTCACCAGACGGCACTTCCGCCTGCTCTGGCTTGCTGCGGTTTCTGTTCGCTCCCAACTGCTGCAGCTCCATCAAATTGCAATATCCGCGACAGTGACAGCGACAGCGACAGCGATAGCGATAGCGACAGCGACAGCAACATCGGCATCAAGCAGCAACGCCGCCATCGATATGCCAGACCCGCTCCATTCCCTCAGCCCCTCCCCAATATACTTTGTGTTTGTGCGGGTGTAAGATTAATGCATTTTAGCCAAGTGGAGACTGGTGTGAGCGTCTTAATACTTTGGTTTCACTTAAAATGAACAGCGAAGTGCAGAGACCCAACACACACACACACAGACACACACACACACACGCACACACAATTTCATCCGCATGCACTTTATCAAGCAGTCGAGCGAGACCATTCGCACAGCTCTTTGCATATCGATAGCTCTTAAGCCAGTGACTTGTTACTGTTTAAAGAGCAGTTACTAGTGATGAGCTCTTGTGCGTTGATTGATGATGGCCTCGCACACATACTTTGGACCCTAAATAGTAGTTGGCACTTTTATGTGCTCAAGCATAAGCAGCTAGTTAAACAGCTTCATTCATGGCAATGAGCAATGAACTGTGCTGCAGCGCGACGCTGGACGATCAATGCTTCAAATGTAATGCAAATATTTGGCAGCACTTCAAGGCAGCTATCAATTGTTATGTCAATAGCAAGTATTCATTTAGATCTAGCTAATTGTCATTGATTGCACAAGCAAAGATAAATAATAAGAGGCGGAAGTATTTGCATAGAAGATGCCTGAGTCGGGGCCGGAGCCGGAGCCGGAGCCGGGGAATGGGCCTGGACCTTGAGCTAATTAAAGCATTTTCTCGTCTGTCTATTTTTGTTTGAGATTTTGCTGGTCACAAATGGAAATAAAAGAAACAAATTTCGGCACAAGACAAATTAATTTATAGCCTGAATGAAATATAACAGCTTTAACAAATCAAAATCTTTATCAATAAATAAATCAAATAAATAATTATTCTATTATGAAAGATTGATTCTACACGTCTGCAAGAATACATTCATTTCTTACAGCATAGAACTGTACAGTAGTAAAGTGTTCTCAAAATACTGCACCCATTTCATTACTGTACAGCATTGTCTAGTGTGCAGAAGAATCGAGTACAGCATTTCAACTGTTCTCAACTAGAGTGAGAACAGTAGAAATGTTGTACACTTCGTGAGTGAGTACAATATTTGTCTCGCTTCTACACGTTGTACACCATATACAATTATGAGAATAGCATTTCTGTCATGTCTAACAGCTGTGCAAGCTATCAGCCACTACTCAAGGGACGCTTACATATAATAAATGTAAACTGTTGTAGAATGAAAAACTTTCTAAAATAAGAAATCCCGAATATTCCATATGTAAGAGAAGCAAGCAGTAAAAAACACTGTACACTACTTTTAGTGTACTCATAAGGTGCTGTACAGCATGGGAGTGAGTGAGACGGCAAGCTGTCGATACAGACAAGTTGTACAACATTTACTAGTACACAATCTACAAAAAAAAGTGTACAGGTTTTTATAATGAATGATTCATTTGCCCATTTGGATGCATTCATGCAGATGTCTAATTGATTCTGCTTTCGAAAGATATATTCTCTTATTTAAAGATTGATTCTCTCAATGAAAGATTGATTGATAGATTCTCTTATTGAAAATAAGATTTCGCTTTTGAAAGATATATTCTCCTTATTAAAAATAGATAGATTCTCTTAAAATACAAAATATCAGAAATTTGTATAAGCTGCATATTCATAGCTAAACCCAAATCTCTTAGCTCAAGTTCGATAGTTCGAGATATTCGTCCGCTTTTAATTGTCAACAAATTGTGATGAAAATATATATAAGATAAATTGTTAATTTGGCCATTTGTATTTGCATCATGCATTATTAAATTGGAAAACAATATAAAGAATCGAAATAGGGCTAAATATGACATGGAAATCAAATTAACAACGCTATATCTGCCAATTAACATTGTAAATTAGCATCATAGGCAACTGAATTGAATGGCGTTAATAATTAATTAATGAGCCATTGATGTGGTTGATGCCACAATGAAAGCAACACGGACAACTACAACAACAACAACAACAATAGCAAACAAATAATTAAAAAAAAAAAACAACAACAACAACAGTCAACAACAATAAAAGGCAACAACAGCTACACAATGTTCGCCGCACAAAATCGCAATTAATTTAACAACCACATATCTATATATATATATAGTACAAAATGTGCAAACAACAAGAAACAGGTGCTAAATAATACAAAAAAAAAAAGGCAGCTGAAACAAAAACAAGGAAA
>JAUESR010000196.1:7820000-7842500 GCA_030914345.1 Drosophila koepferae | reverse complement strand
ATGTTGGCATGGAGACAAATGCACAGTCGCACAAGAGCACATGCTCTCCATCTGCCCCACTAGCACACGCTGCTCTTAGTTGAACATTTTTGCGGTTTATTGAGCGCTGCGCCTATGCAAAGCAAAAGATAGATTCCCCCCTTTAAACAACAAAAAAATACAGAGGAAAAAGGAAACAAACAAAAAAAAAAAAAAAAAAAAAAAAAAAAAAAAAACAAAAACAAAAACAAAAAAAGCGAAAACGAAAATGAACTACAACAATGACCACTGCAGCACAGTGCCGCTGGCAGCAAATGCTGTGTGATTATGCAGCCGCATGATTGAAGCTGTGGCAAGTTGCTGCTGCTGCCGCCCCATGCTACGCCCAGTCCAACCCCTACCCCTCACTCACTAGCACTAGCCCGATTTGCCCCAATGCCATTGCGGTTGTCATTAACAGGGTGGCCATGCGGATTATCTGTGTGGCCAGGGCTGGCCGCAGCAGCGCCGCAATCAAATATTTTCAAAGCGAGCCCTTGCCTCAGACAGCAATTTTTCAATTGTTGTGTGTGTGTGTGTGTGTCTGTGTGTGTGTGTGTGTGTAAGTGTGAGTGTGAGTGTGTCTGTGTGTAAGTGCGAGTGTGAGTGTGTGTTTGGAACGCTGTACCTTTTGCATTCTTGCCTCGTGGTATGTTGGCCAAATAGGCTCAAAGACCAAAAATCGAAAAGCCACACACACACACACACACAGAGGAGATATGAAATCACAAACATGCTTTAAGAATTTTGGCAGCTGACTTTTCGCTTGCAGAACATGCATACATATATGTATATTCAAATCTATTTGTTTATCAAAATATTGTGAAAGCTAAACTGTAGTTGCCTTTAGTTATTGCTGTTCTCTTAGGCATATCAACTTTAACTCTTTGAGAACTTTCATGGCATAAAGTCAAATTCAGCTTTGGCATTAGTTTAGACAGCAAGAAGAATGAGTTTTAATCCAAAGTTTCGGCCAAGTTTGCATACAGTTTTTGACAGTTGACGTTTTGCAAAGATATATAATATGTATGATAAATTAAAAAAAAAAAATAAATGCTTACGAAATTCAAGAATATTTTTTAATGCAAATTATAATATATGGTTTATAATAAATTAAAAAATAATAACAAAATATAATATAAATATATAATATAGTAAGTAACAAAATATAGTTGATAATAAATTGAAAAATATAAAAAATATAATTAAATAATAAAACTAGGTTATCAAAACTTTAAAAAAATTTAACACATATAATGAAATGAATATTCTTAAAATAATTTTTAAAATAAAACAAATTTAAATTATACAAAATATAGCTTAATTAAAAATTATTATTTATAATCATGTAAAAATTATAATTTATAATAAAAAACATAATTTATGATAAATAAATAAATTAAGCTTTAATTTTATTTAATTTAAAGCCTTAATTTAATTTATTGAAAATCTTGCTAACAAATTTCTAAAATTGTCAATGATTTTTGTTTCTTTTTTAGTTTTTTTTTTTTTTTTAATTTTGGCAAATATTTTGTATGACATTTTATACATTTAAAAAATAATAAAATGTTTGCATATTTTTTATTTATTTATATATTTATTTATATACAATTATTTATTATACACAACTGATTTACTCTTAAAAAAATTAAATAAGTAATTTATTAAAAGCTGCGAAATAAAGAGAAATAAATGTATAATTAGTGATAAAAATTTTTGTTGTTGAGAAAATAAAATTTGTAATAAATTCAAAAATATAAATTAAAATACAAAAAAAAAAAAAAAAATAAATAAATAAATAAAATAAAAATAAAATAAAAATAAAAATAATAATAATATAATATAATATAATAATAGATAAAAATATTTTAAAAACATGAATATAATAAATCTAAAAATATATAAAATACTAACTTTTACTTAATTAAAAAATTAATTAAAGTTATATATTTCTGCAATTTTTTTTTTTTAATATATTTATAAATTTGATAAAAAGTCATTTCAATAATATTAATTTTAAATTAATATTAATACGTTTGACATTTTGCTTTAGCACACAGAAAAAAACTTTGAAATTTCACTTCAAGTTGAAAAACTAAAATCAAATTTGCATTCTCCGTATTTAATGTCCCAAATGTTGTTGAAATACTATTCTGCTCATTAGAAATTTCATGCTATGCTGAAACGTATTTAAATTACAACACTTAATTAATGTGATCCGTTTGTTGCTCCATTATATGCATAATTAATATGCGGACTCTCATTAAAACTTGACATGGTATCAAAATACACAAACTTGCCCAACTAATTACAATTGCCTCCTTGTCGTGCAATTACAAGTAGTTGTAATTGTCGTAGTAGTAGTCATGATAGTAGTGGACATACATACATACATGCGATCATGATGTGCTGTAGAATATATTGTAGTATAAAATAAAAGTGCAAAGTTGACAAAAGTTGTTTAATAACTTTGTTGTGCCAGCCAATTGTTGTGAGTAGTTGGCTGTTAATGGTGGCTGAGGAGGGGGCGAGGGTCGATTGAAATAGAAAGTTATGCGCTAAAGTAAAAGTTGGACAATTGTTTTAATTACTCATTTGATGTCAAAGTGAATGCAAGAAAAACAAATTAAAGCAACTGCGAAAAAGAAGGGAACAAATCTGAAATAAGATACTTATCGTAAAACAATAAAGCGTCTGCGATGGGGCAGCACCAAAGAGCGTAATAAATACAATTATAAAGACAAATATATACATATATGTATATATATATATATATATATATATATATATATATATATATATATATATATATATATATGTATATGTATATATATGTATATAAACAGGTGGCAAAGCAGCCCGACCGTTTGCAAACAAAGCGTAAAAAGTTCACAAATAAAAAGAAAGAAAAAAAAATACAATTTGAAAGGAATCGGCTAAAAGGATTTTTTCTCCCCGCTGAGCAGCTAATTGTCGTTATTAAAGGAAGACAAAGATCTTTATTGTGAATATCGAATCGAGTAATAAATTGAAAAATATAAATTTAAAACAGCCAAATAATGTAATTATTAAAATTGTCATTTAATAAATGTTTAGAATTTAAATATGATTTTATTTAAAAAAAAAACGAATATACTTAATAACCAATCCAAAAATTTAATATTTTATTTATTAACAAACCAAATAATAATAAAAAAATGAAAAATTTTATAATATACTATTTTTTATTTAATTTAAAAATTAACGAATATAATTAATAACCAAAAAAATTTAATATTTTATTTAATAACAAACCTAATAAAAAAAATTAAAAATTTTTAAAATACTAATTTGAAAATTAATGAATATAATTAATACAAAAAAAAAAAAATATTTTATGTAATAACAAACAATAGTAAAATATAAAATTTTATCTAATAAAAAATAAAATAAAAATAAAATATTAAACAAATTAAAATCATTATAAATTTAAATATAGAATGAATTAAATAATAAACAATCGTAAAATATTATGAATTAAAAGATAGAATTTATATTAGAGTAAAGAATCAAATTAATAATATATAAAAATATATATATTATTATAATAAATATTCATAATATATGAAATATAAATATTCATAATTTATAAAATAAAGAGTACAACCCACAAAAATTAAAAATTTTAATAAAATAAATTATTTAAATATCAAATAATAAATTATTAAAAATATTAAAAAATACTATTTTTCTTTTAAATTACAATTTAAAATTGACGAATACAAATAATTTTCCATACAAATATATATTATTTTGGCTATTTTCTCTTCTATTATTTATCTATTTAAAATAAATTGGCTTAAGCTAAAAAAAATACATACATTAAATATTAAAATAATTTTAATAAATTAAAATATAGAATTTATAATGAAGTAAAAGTAAAATCAATAAATATATATATATATATATTTTATATATATATATATATATATATCATGTAAAATATAATACATCGCATAAAGAAATTATAAATTTAAAAATGTAATTTATTTTAAACCAAATATGACTTATAAGTTATTAAATTTAATTTACAAAAATTAAAAATTAAAAAAATTAAAAATAATCACAATAATAACTTTTAAAAAACTTCAGAATATAATATAAAATGCATTAAAAAAGTAAATTTAAGAATAAATACATAACTAAAATTTCAAATAAATGCAATGTGCCAAGTGCATTAAAAAAATAAATAAATTTAAAGGCAAACGCGTAAAAGGATTTATTTTTAGCGTTCAGCAGCAAATTGCCGTTATTCTAGGAGTCCCGGTTGATGCGTTACCAACAAGACAAAGATGCTCATTGCATTTAACATTGAGAATATCGAAAATGTACCCACTAATTGACTTATGGCGATAAATCCAATTATAAACGGCGACGTCGACAACATCCGCAAAACATCCGCACATCCGCACAGATGACGCTCGCCAGTCAGGGACACTCGCTCGCTCGCTCGCTCGCTCGCATCACAATTTGTTTACGTGTATCGGCGGCGCACTGTGTGTGCACCAGCAGCACCCTTGACTGAGTGACTAGCCTGGCCGTTGGCCGTCTGTCCATCCGTTCGCATGGGGGTCGCGCCGCAATTAATTATTTAAGCTTTTCATTGCATTTGCTATGATTTAACTGTGGCCCCTTTACGGCTGCCCTTGGCTAATTAGGCGCCTAACAGTGGATGCCAATCACAAGATTACTGCTCTTTTTTTTGCACCACCCCCCACCTGCCACCTGCCACCTTTCCTTTTGCAGTTTTGTTGTTTTTTTTTGCGCAATCATTAATTACAACTTGCTCATTAATAATTGAGTTAATGCTTTCGGACCCTTTCAAAGATTTCCAGTCAACGTTTGATTGAATCATTGAAACGGAATTCGAGCAGATGAAAAAGGGCAAATGCTAATGAAAAGCGGAGATAAAATTTGCAGCTCAGTTTTGCGGTTGCAATACGCATTAGTCAAATTTTGTAAATTATGTTATTAGTTTAGCTGTCTGGGCCCCACTGTACGGTAGCTATGCTTCGCATCAGCTCGAGCCACATTGACGACCATCAGCAGTTGCTTCGGCTGCTGCCGATCGCTTAGTCGTGGAGCAGTGATCGGCCAAGCGCGTTTAGCCGGGATAATAACACAGATTACGGGCAGATAACTATATATATATATATATATATATATATATATATATATATATAGAGAGAGTATACGTATTTAGACAGTTGACAATTATTTAATGTAAGTAGTATGCTAGGCTTGGATTTATGGAGTTCAAGCTTTTTACTTTTTATCGGAAAACATCTGAAGAGTATTTGTGAAGCTTTAATCGAATGATTTTTTTGATAACTTACTGTATATATGATAAATTGATTATAACTTTAACTAATCTCTATTACATATATTCTATATCTTTGCAGATCAGCTTCGGATGCTAGCAAATATCTATTGATATTGGCATATTTAATGCCCAGCCGCTGGCTAAGCGAACAGTAAACAAATATATTCCTTTTTTTTTTTTTTGGTTCTCAACATCTATTGTGATTGTGACAGAAACGTTGAAAGAAATTGTGCTGCTTTTTTCTGCAATTTTTTTGGTGGATTTTTTTGAAAGAACGAAAAGAGAGAGTGAGAGGGAGAGAGAGAGAGTGAGAGAAATAAAGAAACTCATACTCAAGAAATAAGTGTATGTTAAATAAGTGTTAGTTCCAAGTGTGAGTGTATGTGAAGACGAAGAAGAGCAAGAGGAAGAAGACGAGCAAGCAAAGGGGTCGTCGGGAAGCTGGCCAGCTAGTGCAGTACTGTGCAGGGCGCGAAATGATGCCGCAATATCGACTTGACCTGCACACTGACGTCAGCCGAGCAACACCCAGCCACGCCTGCCCACCACTGCCATACAACACAACCTCTGCCTCAGCCACAGCAATAGCCACAGCCATAGCCTCAGCCGCGTCAGCCGCAGCAACTGCAACAGCAACAGCAACAGCAAAAGCAACTGAAACAGAAACAGCAACAGCAATAGCAATAACAGTCCCAGCCTTAGCTTCTGCCACGTACTACTGCGGAAGATCGAGTTAAGCAAAAAAAAAAAAAAAACAAAAAAAACAAATTAATTAAATTAAAATAAAATAAATAAAAATCAAATACATAATTAAATACAAATAATAATAGAAAAGAAATCAAAGGAAGACTCGCACACACACGCACGCACGCCAACATTCATCATTAGTGAACGAGAGAGAGAGAGATACAAAGAGAGAGAGAGAGAAAGCATTAGAGTCAAATAATTAGAAATAAATTTCAACAGAGCTTGAAAGCAATTGCGACAATCGTATGTGAGTGAGAGATTACACAGGTGCATCAAGCAAATATAGCCTACCGGAACTACTTCACTTTCGCAAAAGCCAGCTAAGCTAAGCTACCTGCGCTCAACTAGAGAGCGCCAAGGCCAACGACCACGTCAGTGCAACCGCCGTCATGTGGATAACACTCACTTATTTGGTCGTCATCGTAGCCCAGCTTTGTGCCTTGGTCCACGCCGCTGGTGGTAAGTACAGCCACTATATACGTATATGCAATATAGTCGTAACTAACTAGCTGTAACGTAAAGTTCCTAAGGCTTCGAGCTAATCATATATTTAAGAGAAATCTTAAGTGCAAAGTATTTCGAATTTGTATGTGCCTCAAACTGGGTAGCAGAAGCTAAATAGGTCTACTAAAAAGTTATGTTTTCGTAATGTTTGCTGTTCTCTCTATATCTATATAGATATATAAATCTAGATATATCTATGTTCTCCCATATAGTACCAATAAATCAACATCTACAGACCTAACTAAGTTATAACTAAATATCTTATAGATTTCAGATTTGTAGCAGCAATCAACTCTTATATCACTCTTATACGAGATTTGTAGTCTGTGTAAATATCTATAGGAAATAACGAGCTAGTTAGTTATGTATTTGTATGATCTAAGAGATCTAATTCATATATAATAGAAATTTCCTAGCATATATTTAAAGCGAGATATTCAGCTCAACTCTTCTATACAAGATTTAGAAAAAGTGAATAATTCTTCGAGCTAAATAAAGGTAACTGAATAAGAAAGCATCTTTATAAGAATTTAATCTAAGAAATCTTATTCATATTTCATATAATTTTCACTCATTTAGCTCAATTCTTATAAAGCAGATTTAATTAAAAAAATTTAATTAAATATCTAGCAGAAAAAGTTATGAATTCTTTGAGTTAAATAATCTAAAATATAATAATCATATTTCATAGAAATTTTATAGAATATATTTTAAAGAATTTTTAATACTTTAAAATAAATATGACCCAAAAATGTTAGCAGAAGCTACAGAGAATTATAAAAAGTTATGAAATATATTATTTAAAATATTTTTACTACATTATGAAATATTTTTTTTATTGCAATATTTGCTGCACTCACTGCTAGCAGCGTCATTTCTATGTTAGCCTTAAGTTCTTTATCAGTCAAAAGTTCTCTAGGCAACATTTATAGTCTAATTAAATAACTAAAGCAAATGGTAAATAATGAGAGCTAAGCAACGATTTTTAGTTTTTATATAATACCAAATATAACAGAAGAGAAATTTAGGTAAACATTTAGTTTCTGTTGTTTTGCCAAAGTAAAAGTTAAGAATTCTTTCAGTTTAAGAATTGTTTCTGTAGTTGAAGCATTTTAAATGTATATAAAAAATATTTTTTTTTGCAAATATATATAATTTGAAATATCTGTATAGTTTGTAAATTTTTATAGAATTTTTAATTTAATATTTCAAAATATATGTATTATATTTTTTGCAATCTGTGCTGAACTTACTTTTGATTTATCTGCTCAGACATGAAACTTATAGCTGAAGTGTTTGCTCTTCTTGTAATATTGAATGAGTCTCTCTTAACTCATCTTGACTCTTGATGTCAATGCTTGTTGTATTTGTATTCAACTGTCCCTATAGACTTTTAGCTGCAAGAAGCAAAATCTTATACAAGGTTGTTGCTGCCAAAAAAAGATGCAAAATAAATAAATAAAAATATATTTTATATAATATGTAACAAGCAAGTTTGGTGCCATGGAAGCAAAATAAATTTTCATTTTAAGAAAGCTTTTATATATTTTGCATAAATAGGAACTATATTTTAGTTTCGAGAAACTTGAAATTATGAAATTAATTTTTGTTTAGTTAGTTCAATAAATTTTTGCCTATATACATATATTTGTTTTATTAATTGTTTATTTCTTGCTACAGCGAATTTAACTTTCTTATATTATTTCTTATTTCTTCTTTCTTATTCATATTTAATCTTAGAAAAACTTGAATTCAAGGCATTGATCAATTATAATTATATTATTTTTATTGCACTTTTACTTCGTTTTAAAATCTCTTTTACATTGAAAATTTGGCAATGGAACACAAAAAGCATATGAGTTAGATGAAAGACTGAAAAGATTTAATATAATATTATTGTTAGTTGTAAATATTAATATTTAATATCATTTAAATATTAATATATTAGGCATAGAAAATCTTACTCTAATCATAGTTTCCTTTGAAGCACAGAAATTTTGATAGTTTGCAGCATTTCAATCTTGTGATACATAAATTTATATTGAACTAATTTTCAAAAAATCTGATTTAACTGGAAGATTTCTTTAACTTACTTAACTATTGCCATATGATTCTTAGAGCAGATGTTTATCTTCTATTCCTATATCTGAATTTATTTCATATTTTGCATGAATAAAAAAAGAAATTACATGGTTAAGTTAACAAAAATCTATTAGTTTCTATATTTGTTAAGTGGCAATTCGTTTTGCTATTATAAGCACTAAAATCTCTAAGCATAGTTATTTAATTTCGTTATGTCATTTCTGACAAATTCTTGGCATGATTTCATTCAAGCTGACTCTTCAGCAATTCCTTAAGCTGATTAATATTAAACAAATATATATATATATACTTGTATCTCCCAGTCTAGATAACACTACATGCATAAAACAACATCAGCCAAGTGTCTTTGCTTTTCTTATTACATTAATTCGCTTGAATGAACCTTGAAACTTTGTAATTTAAAACGAGACGCAAGCGTCGCTCGTTTATTAAACATTCTCTGCCTTATGACGAAGCTCTAATAGGCACTTACAGCAAATATTTATACATATATATATATATATATATATATATATATATAGCTGTTATATTGCATTTTCTCATAAAATCTAGTTTAGTGTAAATGAAATTGTTTCGTAATTTGTTAGTTAACCAGGCACAAAAATGCTTTGTAAGTAACTCCGGCAGAAATTTTTCAAATATTTACTGTCAGAGCTTACGCAGAAAATTAGATTTTGCAAGACATTGAAATAGGATGCGCCCCATTGCAGACAAATGATAAAGTTGTTGCTGCCCATGTCAGGCGCACGGCTCTATTAAAGGCAGTTTTAAAGAATCTTCTTCTTTTTTGTCCTTTTTTTCGCATTTTTTTTTTTGCATGGGATTTTTTTTTTTCTTTTTATTTTTTGCGTGACGCTCAACCCTTGGGGAATTTATATATATATATATATATATATATATATATATATATATATATATATATATATATATATTTTTTTTTTTTTTACAACACATGTCACGCTTTCATCTAGTTGGCGGCGTGATTTACTTTTGATTGATGCTCATTTTGTGGGATTTGGTCGCAACTATGTGACTGGGCGAGTGGCATAGCACTTGGCGTGCAACAATGCAGAGCAGCCCCAATATAAACACATTGTGCAAATATAACGCAAGTTTTTTTTTCTTATTTTTGTTGTTGTTGGCTTTTTCTAGATTTTTTTGTATTTTTTGCGTTGCCAGCAGAAATTTTCAGCATTGACAGCAGTCAATACTGATGAGGGCTTTAAGCGCGCATCGATGAACAAATAATAGTGTATGCCTTAGGGCATACATTTGCTGGCTTTTCCATTTGATTTATTTATTTATTTTTTTTTCGCTCTATTGTATGCCCAGCAGACGGGCGCATTGCTTAATTTACCACATCAATTAACTGTGGCCAAGAAAAGAAAAAAAAAAAAAAGTGTAAAATAAACTTGTTCAAGTTTGAAAAAGTTGCCAATGACGTGCTGCGGCTTTGCCCTCTTTCTATTTCTATTTCAATTTCTATCTTTTTTTTTTCTAGCATTTTTTCACAATTTACTTTTTTCTGCTATTGCAATGTTCTCTGGGTGAAGATGAAAACGTGCTTTTGCATTTATGACTCTGTCAACGTTCTTTGATTTCCTTTTATGCTCTAGGCACATCAAGTAATTGTGCTCAGCTCACAAAGTGGTTTCTGTGCCTGTGGCTACAAAATTGAAAACAATTATTTATGCACTCATATGCACACAAAATACATGCATACATATGCATGCATGTATCTGAAGGTATTTCAATCAGTTGAGCTTGTCATTAGACAAGCTTTCGCAATTCAATTGAAAACGATAATTAAAGCTTTTTCTCTAAGCAAAACATATGGAGTATATATACGAGTTGAGCTGTGAAATACTAGATACTAGATATGCTAGATATGCTATAGATACTAGTTACTATATTAAGCTAAAGCCATATTATTGCTTGACAAATATTTGATTTGATTTGACAAATCATAAATTTATAATTTTTGGAAATTTCTAATAAAAATCTATAAGAAACAAAAACTCATATAAGACATATAGCTCATACTAAGAACTATCTCATATAACTTGGCACTAGATAAGCGGATCAATAAACTTAACTTGCATTGTCTCAGCTAGTCGCTAAATCAAAATCTATCCAACCATGAATCCATCATTGATATTATTTAATGCTGTCATCTAGACAGGGTATTGACACGTTCGTTCGACTCACTCGTTTCGAATGGCAAACATTTTTGCCATTTTCATTTCTCATTTTACCTTTTGCTGGCATTTGTGGTTGCTGTTTGGGGAATGTAACTGGAGTTTCTTTAAACTATGCCATGCAACCGCTGGCAATACTCTTGCCCTTTGGCTGCAAAAATAATTAACTTGTCCGGGGCACTTGTTGATTGTGGCTTTTCTGCTATGTATGCGTATGCAACTGATTGGCCTAGGCCAAAGCAAAAAAGCAAGCTAGAAAATATGAACAAAGTTGAATCGAATTTAATCAAGGTATCGAGATACCTTTTTGTGTTATTGGCATTTTGTACATTTCTAAACTTCGTTATTGACTGCAGCTGCAGAGCTGGAAAAAGACTTCATCAAGTGCATGCCAGCATGTGCAATATATGCATGCGTGCATGCATGCATGCATGCCCGCATGCACGCATAAATTCACTTTATTGGCTTTTATGTGATGCGAATGCTGAATGCTTTTCAGCTCGTATCGTATCAGATTATTAAGCACATATATAATACCTATAAATTGTTCAAGTTTAGTCTTTTGGCAAATGTTTTATCAATATTTGATAATTCAATTTGCAAATGTCCATTGAACACTTTATGTTTTCATTGTTGCTTCGATTATTCTCCTAATTAGTTGCCAATTATTGAGTTTGTGCAACTTAATATCGAAATTCAGCAAAGCACACACACATGCACACACATGCACACACACACTCACACTTACACAAAGTTAATTGTTCAATCGAAATTTCTATTGTGCCAAGTGCTATATGTAACGCTTTGCCAACAGCTGTTGGTCGGGTTAAACATGCCATCAAAGTCCACTTGGCCCTGGCAGCAACATAATACGGAAACTTTGTGAACAATTCTATGGTATTTTGTTGTTGGCACATATTAGAGCTAGCGCATGGAGTGGGCCAAAACTTTACAACAATTTAAGCTCAGCAAATCAATTTAAATGCATCCAAATGCTTCTTATGCAATGAATTAATCGATGCAATTCCAACTGCTAATTAATTGAGAGTTTAATTTAGATATTAGAGAGACGTTTCAGATTAATAATTGAATTTTGCTTCGAGTGCTAGGAGTACGGGACATGGCTACTGTATCGTTTTAGAATTCCTACGCTTTACCGTCGTATACGCAATTTGGCAAAGCGTTTGGATTCTGAAACAATATATGGTCAAAAGCATCGGTGAAGAAGTTATTTCTGAAAAATAACTTAACGCATTTTGATTACATTTTATTCCAATATATACCTTTGTGTATATATATATATATGCTTATTTTGATTTGTTTAAGAGGTGCTTAGAAATCATTGAGTGAGTGCCATGCAGAAATAATATATATAAAAACTTGATTGCTTAATATAAGCTGAAAGAAAGTTTACTTTCTTTTAATTACTCTTGAATTATTATAATAATTACTTGAAAAAAACACAGCTCACAAATATCTGTTGATCGTTTGAATCTTCATGCTCTCTATACGAGATCAATCGAAAATAACCATAAACATCACTCGTTCTGTCTCTCTCTCTCTCTCTCTCTCTCTCTCTCTCTCTCTCGCTTTCGGTTTGGGTATTCGGTTTTAGTTTGGCTATTCGGTTGAGCGCCTTAAGCTGAACTATTCGTCACATAGCATCACACGATGCTCTTTTCCCGAACATTGTTTAGTGAGCGATACGATTGACGCTCTCACAATGAGGTTTAGTAAGTGAGCAAATAACTTATGGAGTCTCTGCAAACGGTCTTCACTTTCACATGCACATTTATGCACTCAATTAACGAATGCAACTGATGTGCTTAGCGAAGGTAGCTCTCGCATATACACCAATACACAGACTAAAGACTTTTTGCTTCATAAAAGTCTCCCAAACGTTCGGGTAACTGCCTGAGCGATACGAAACTAGAAGAAGAACGATTGCATGACGATCGCATACGAACTCGTTGAAGAACCGATGCAACTGCTAGCTCTCTGAGTAATTTTTATCAGAGTGTGAGTGAAATATGCTTATTTGCAGACTTTGAGAAATGGTCGACAGATATTTGCGAGCTTGAGCTTGATAATTGACTTAAAATTTTGAATATTATTATAACTAATTTCAAAAAATTTGATATAATATTTAAATTATTCCATAAACATTTTAAACATTATATGATATTCATGTTATATATTTATGTATTTATATTTTTAAACAAGTATATTTTAGGTATATTAAATAATAATTAAAAAAAAATATATATATATATATATATATATATATATACTAATATTAAATATATTTACAATCACACAATGCTCCAATAGCCCAACAGCAACTTCTGCTTAGCCGAATTGTTTTGAATTCAAGCTTTAGCCAAACATCTTAGCACATTCTTGCCAACTAGTCTTTAAGCTCTATTAATAGACTTATATTCTTATAAGAGCTCATCATATTATGAGAACAATCATCATTACTAATATTTAAAATCAAATTTCTTTTGCAGAAGCTGATTATACACTCGATGATTCGTTTTGGAACGAAGAAAGTCCTGTTGGTAAGCACAGCCAGCTTTAAAAGAAAACAATTAATTATACTTAAATATTGAATTGATGCTCGCTTTCGTGTGTTCGAGTCGACTATATTAATATAATATTTTTTTGTATACCTAATGTGCGCTCAGGTGAAGTGGAACGCTTGCTCAAAGAGTATAGACAAAATCAGGAACTTGTGCGTCGTATTGGTGGACATTATTATCAAATTATCTATCCGGTACAGCTGCGTCATCACGAAAAGATGGGAATTTCCACACGTGAAGTTAGCCCTCCAAAGGTACGCAAAGATTTGCATAAGCGAAATACTAGAAAAATCGAATCAAACACAATGGTATGTTCATATTTGGTCTCATTCATTCATTCATCATATTTGTTTGCTCCATTGTTTTTTTTTTTTTTTCACAAACACACAGACACAAACACTCACTCACACTCACACTTACACTTACTCACACTCACTCACACTCACTCTCACCTCATTCTCCCGCTCTCGTTAAGCTCAAACTTAACAAGAAAAGGAAAAGGAAAAGATTTCTCATTGAAATACCTTGAGAAGAGAACCTTGGACAAAGTCCAAGTTTGTTGATGTTTCTTTTACTTTGTATTTCTTTATGTTTGTGTATTCTCTGCACACTGTCCAAAACGTTATACACTAGATGGATGATGTTTAGAAACTGTAATTGAATATTATATAATCATATTTATCATTGCACTTACTGTGCTCGATGTGCTGTGAGAACCAAATGTCGATTCATAAGCGTTCAAGTATTTGTGTTTTTATATGTTTTTAGCCGGGCCAACGGCCACGCCCACACGACGACAGCGGCTTCAGCAGAGGCAGAACAAAGGTGTGTATGTGTGTGTGTGTATATATATATATATAAATATACATATTTAAAAAGAGAAAAACGTATATATGTGAGTTGTTGCACTGAAATCCAATCAGAAAACTAATTGGAATTCATTTTGTACGCTCAAAAGCAAAAAGTCAACTTCAGCTCGCATTAATGTTGAAAGCTTTTAGTGTCTTGCACAATTTTCTTTGTCAGAAGTTGAAAACGTAATTTATATGCCATTTCAGAAACATTTTCATCGCACCTCATTGCTGATCAAGGCATTTAATCACAAATTCCGATTGGATTTGGAACTGAACTCGTGAGTAGAAAAACTTTTAGTCAACTCTTGCAGGACTTTCATCACAATTGCCCCTTCCCTCTCCCTCTCTCTCCCTCTACCTCTCTCTTTCTTTTTATATAGTCAACTACTTTCACCCAACATACAGCAGAAGCATTATCACGTCAGTGGCTACCAGGTGGACGGCAATCGACATGTAAGTCTTTCCAGAGCTCTATTGATCCCTAGTTTTTCATTTTCTTTTCCTGATTTCGGGGAACAAATCTAGCAGTCGTGTTTTTTTTGTAGCAAGTTTGTCAAAATACAAATACTGCAACGTTTCGTATATAAACACATAGACAAAACCAAAAAAAAAAAGCAAAAACAAAAAACCTATATATATATAATTATATATATATATAAATAAAAACATAAAAATAATCCAAAATCCTTGCAAGAGGAGATCGATTAATATATAAGAATAACCCAAAGAATAACAGCTAGAAAGACAATATGAATATAAGTATGGCTGAGGCACGTGTCAAGCGCGAATTCAAGGAGGCGCTCAGTGGCGAAGAGTTCCGTCAGTGCCAGATCAAGATGGAGCTGGTCAACGATAGCTGGACAGAGCTGCGCGGCGAGATAACTGGGCCACGTGGCACACCCTATGAGGGCGGTAAATTTGTGCTGGAAATCAAGGTGCCCGATAGATATCCATTTAATCCACCCGAGGTGCGTTTCATGACACGCATCTGGCATCCGAATGTCTCGTCGGTGAGTGGCGCCATACGCATGGACATTCTGAAGGATCATTGGGCTGCAGCCATGACGCTGCGAACTGTGCTATTATCGCTGCAGGGCATGCTAAGTGTTGCCGAGCCGGATGACTGGCAGGACTTTGTGGTCGCCTATCAGTTCAAGAAGCGACACGATCTATTTTTGCTAACGGCCAAGCACTGGACTAGCGTATATGCTGGCGGATCACGTTCGTTTCCCGAATTGGATCTGAAGATTGAACGTCTCAAGGATATGGGCATCGATGAGCACAAGGCGCGTGCAGTGCTCTCCAAAGAGAATTGGGATCTGGAGAGAGCAGCCGATTGTCTATTTATATAGATGCGAGCAGCACTGAGACTAACAAAATCAACGATATCAAAGAAAAAAAAAAAAAAAAAAAAACAAAACACAAGAAAAAAAAAACACCATCTGATGCAAAATCATAGAGTGATGAATCAACAACAACAATCACACTAGCAGCAATTATAACAACAACAACAACAACAATAACAACAACTACAACAACTGCAACCATAACAACAACAACAACAACAACAACAACAACAACAACAACAACTACGAAAATAACAGCTCAAAATTCGAAGTCGCGGCGCATCCAATTTTCCACAATGCAAAAGTGTAATCCATGGACCCAATTTGCAACGCCCAAATTTGTATTACGTAGTATTTTGAAGCGGATCTTAAATTTTCGAAATTTCTTTACTGTGCAATTTTGAAGCCTAATGCCAACCAACAATCGGAGCACTGCAGCCGGTCCAGCTGTACGCATTTGTTTCGCATAGCCAAGAATTGGATCTATGTACTATATACCCAGCAGTTCATCAAGCATCGAATACTTGGCTATTCGAAACAAGTCTGAAAGTTGGATGGGTGAACTATGTGGGTCCGTTTGTTCTGTTATTTTTGAGCGCATTGGTACATTGCAGTTGATTTAGGTATACGAATATCGTATGCAAAAGATCCACAGGATTTGCGCATATGCCTTTCATTTGTTTTGCTAAATATCAATATTACTTGCACTTTAATAATCATGAACATCGAATACAAAAATATTTTAAAAATCAATTTATCAACAACGGATGTTTTACTATCTATGCAGGTTTTTCTTTGAAGCGCTCTCAAATGCAGAGCGCAGAGTAAAGCGAACAATGAATATCAAATAATATAATGAGAAGCAAATGAGAAATTATGTGGTCCAAAATTATAACCCAGTTAAACTTATTGAATCTTTAAGCTCTGTTCACGATATCAACCGAAAATTTCCATACATATCACTCATTCTGGCTCTCGATCTTACTCCCGCTTCCGCTCTGAGCAAGAGCCTTCCGTCAATTTCATTTCGGTTGAGTGCCTTAAGCTGTTGCTCTTTTCCCGAACATCGTTTAGTGAGCGATACGATTGACGCTCTCACAATGAGGTTTAGTAAGTGAGCAAATAACTGATGGAGTCTATGCAAACGGTCTTCACTTTCACATGCACATTTATGCACTCAATTAACGAATGCAACTGATGTGCTTAGCGAAGGTAGCTCTCTGAGTAATTTTGATCAGAGTGTGAGTGAAAGACGCTTATTTGGAGATATTTTGATCTTGATCTGCTTAAAAACTAAATGACTTCATTTCTTGTAAAGAAACAAGCACAGAAAATAATATCATTTATATTAAAAAAGTAGCTACAAGTGAAATCTAAATTTAAATTTGTTTCAATATAAAAAATATATATGTATATATAATATTTAAAATGTTTGTGGAATAATTTAAAAATTATATAAATTTTTTACAAATAATAATATTAATAATTTGAAATCAATTATTAGCTCAAGCTCGCAAATATCTGTCGATTGTAAGAAACTTAATGAAATTTAAGTTTATTTCAATTTAATTTCCATAAAAAGGAGTATCTAAAATTAGTTTTCAATCCTTGTGAGACAAAACAAAATTCAATAATCTAAGGTACAAATGATTCGTTGATTCGTGTAAACGATAGATCGATTGCTCTATCGACTCGACTCGGTTATCTCGAATAGCAGCTGAAATTCAATTTGCACTTGCAGCGGAATAGTCTTAGGTTCATTCTGTTATTTACATATATGTATATTCTAAGCTATATTGATTCATTTATGAATTGTATTTTCTTGCAGGACATCGAGCATTGTTATTACCATGGCACAGTGAAGGATTATCCGGGCGCCAGTGCTGCCTTTCATACGTGCAACGGCGTCAGCGGCGTCATACATATTGGCAACGAGACCTTTGTCATTCATCCGTTCTATGGCGGCGATCTATCGGTAAGAGCTTAGCGAATGCCATTTGCAGTTAGCTAACACACACACAGAACTATGTAGCCTGGAGTTGTGCTGGCGGGCCATAACTCTTAACTCTTATTTACTTACTCACGTTGTTGTTGTTGTTTCGTTTCTATAGAAGCATCCGCATGTGATTTTCGAGGCACGCACCAAAGCGAACAAGGGCTGTGCCAATTCGGGAAATTTGGATTCATGGCGCTTATCGCGCCGGACCAAGCATCTGTCTGCTGGTGTCGTTGATGAGATACATCCCAATGGGGCCGGGCGTTATAAGCGTGATGTGCGTGAGGCAACCAAATATATTGAGACGGCCATCATTGTGGATAAGGCCATGTTTGAGAAGCGCAACGGCAGCACACGCGCCGAGGTCATACACGATGCTATACAGGTGGCCAATATAGCTGATTTGGTGAGTCTTACACACACACACACACACACTAACACACACTCACATTGACTCATATATGTATATATGTTTGATTGCTCAGTATTTCCGTACGCTAAACACTCGTGTGTCGGTGGTGTATATCGAGACGTGGGGCAAGAATCAAGCGGTTATTGATGGCAGCAAGGACATTAGCAAGGCCATATCCAACTTTAATGACTATACCGTTAGAAATATATACCAAATCGAGCGGGATACCACCCAGCTGTTATCGTAAGTGCACACACAAACACACACATACACACATACACTCATACACATACGTATACACATCTATATTGTATATGCAGAGGGGAAACATTTGCCGGAGGCGAGGCTGGCATGGCCGTACCGGAGACTGTCTGCACGCCCCGTGCCGTTGGCATCAGCGTCGATGTGAACGTATACGAACCGCACCTTTTGGCGGGCACCATGGCCCACATGATTGGCCACAATATTGGCATGGGCCACGATGATGGACGTAAGTACAAAAACAATTCTAAATTCGGCATTAATGCTTCGATGTCAGTTTAACCCACTGCGCTTAGTCCATTGTCTGCCTTGGCATAATTGTTAATTGAAATCGATTTTGTTGTTGTTGTGTATGTTTGTGGCTGCCAAGTCAAGCAGAGCAAAATCGTTATCTATGCGATATGCATTGGGCCTTAAATTTCAATAATTGCTAGAATTGTTGCCATCGCTTTGATGCTGCGCTGCATTGTATTGTGTTTTCATGCAAATTTCACACATTCATCCAGGTGAGGAATGCTTCTGTCGGGACTGGCATGGCTGCATTATGGCACAATCGATTGTCGGCCAAGAGAATGTGCAACCATACAAATTCTCTGAATGCAGCAAAAAGGACTACATTGACGCATTGCGAACGGGTCACGGGCTTTGTTTGCTCAACAAGCCAAACGAGGTGAGATGGATGCATATATGTATTTACCAGACCCTCTACCACAAACTCTCTCAACTACTGCTCGCCTTCCCTACTCCCACTGCCTCTCCCTATCTATCTCTCTCTCTCTCTCTCTCTCTCTGTCTCGCTCACTCTCTAGTATCAATACACAATAGGTTTGCAGCTGACTGTGCGGTTGACCGTTATGAGGGTTAATTGCTGCGAGTAACTGCATCAGCACAGATAAACTCGCATGCAAATTGTTAGCTCAATATTGTGATAGACTCGAAAATACCCAGTAATGAGATATAGACTATGAGAAGAGACAGGCTTTATACTTTATCATATATATGTATATTGTATTTCAGAGTTTAATCTGAATCTATTGAAAATAGGAAATCAATTATTTTCTTAAGAAACAGAAGCAGGCTTTCCAGACTCTATAAAGTATACATACTTTTGATCAGGGCGACAAACTGAGTCGTTATAGCCCTGTTCGTCCATTTGTTCGTTCGTATGTATGAACGCAACGATCTCAGTAACTATAAGAGCTAGAGACTTTAATCTTTTTGTGTTGGGTTTTTATATTGCACGCATAGTACGAGTTTATTTCAGAAAATCGATTAAGTTCTATCGTCGAAAAGTTATCGATAAAAACATTTATAAAAAATTATATCTCCGGCATCTTTAGAGCTCGTTTGATTAAAGTTTTTGTTAAATTAAAAATAAAAATCGTACAGACAATTACAACTTAAACCCGGACAAAATTAACTCTAAGTCTTTGAATATTTTATATAGTATAGTCAGGGAATTTTTCTAAATGAAAGAAAATCTGAAATCCTTAAATAAAATAAAATTTTGTTGTTAAATAAAATAAAGTCAAAGAATCTTCTTAACTTAAATCAAATCGTAGACAATTTCAAAGATCTTCTAGAGATTTATTTATAAAGCTTATAAAATGCGCCCCACTTAACTTTAAATCAATCAACAAAACAATTCTTATTAAACAAGAATGAAAAGGGCAAATCTAATTTTGTTGTTCATTGGAAAAATGTGAAATTGATTTATGTCTATCCATATCACTTGCAGATTGAGTTGCGTCGAAATTGTGGCAACAAAATCATCGAGGAGGACGAGGAGTGCGATTGTGGCACATTTGAGGAATGCGCATTGGATCCCTGCTGCGATAGCATCACATGTAAGCTCAAGTCCGAGGCACAGTGTGCCAGTGGCGCCTGCTGTGATCAATGTCGGGTAAGTGAAATGTGAAATGTGAAATGTGAAATGTGAAAAGTGGAAAAGTGGAAAATGCGTTTGCTTTTGATATTTAACACAATTGTGTTTAAACCAGCTGCGACCCAAGGACTACATATGCCGTGACTCCCACAACGAGTGCGACCTGCCCGAATACTGTGACGGCGAGATGGGACAATGTCCCGTTGATATTTACAAGAAAAACGGCTCACCCTGTGGCCTGAGCAAATCGGGTGTATCGGGTAAGTCGACAATTGTGAATAATTATGCCATCCCATGAACTTTAACAATTTCATTGTTTGTTGTGCGTCATGCAGGCTATTGCTTCCAGGGCTATTGCCCCACCCTGACACTGCAGTGCGAGGCCATCTGGGGCTATGGCGGCTTTGCGGCAGATCGACAATGCTACGAACAGTTCAACTCGAAGGGCTCCATCAACGGTCACTGCGGACGCGATGCCAACGATCACTATATCAAATGTGAACCAGAGTAAGTGCAGTGCTCAGTGCTCACTCTTAAATACCAAAAAATTTTGCTTCTTTTCTACTAACAAATTTTTGCATGCCCAAGACTTGATTCGACTGCAAAACTAAAGTTTACAATTTCTTATTAGAGTTGCCTTTTTTTGTTTGTTATTTATTTAGCATTTAATTGATTTTCAGCAAGTAAAACTAACGAAATTTGTGTAAATATTGAATTGATCAGAGTCAGCATGAATAAATCCAAAATTGCGAAAATTCATAAACGAAGTTAACTTGAAACTGAACGATTGAGCGAATATTTAACAAATTGAAATGGAATTTACCAGCTCTCTACATCAATTTACTTTTGATTTATTCAATCAAGTGGCGTAATTTGTGTTTGCTGTGCTATTCGTGAATACAGTCGAGTGGATAGTTTCGCTTATCAATAATATTTATTCATTTATACAAAACAGGAATGTTCAATGCGGCACGCTCCAGTGCAAGGAGGGCGAGAGGCAGCCCGTCAATGATGGCTTCGACCAGCTCTACTCGCGCACGATTATCTCCATCAAGGCGCAGGAATATGAATGCAAGTGCGTAGCGAAACAACAAACAGTTCGGTGTGGGCGGGGTGGGGGATGGGGGAAGGGGCGAATTATTACAATATTGACGCAACCAATGAACTTCTATATATGTATATATATATATATGTGTGTACATGTATGTGTGTGTCTGTGTGTGTGTACATTTTGCAGGGCAACCAGCGGTCAATTGGGCTCCAACAACTATCCGAAGCACGGCCTGGTCAAGGATGGCACGCCATGCGGTGAAAATTTGATTTGTCTGAATCAAACGTGCGTCAGCCTCTTTCCGCATGTGGATCAAACCAAGTGCCCAACAAACAAGCAGGGTCAAGAGTGCTCAGATCGTGGTGTAAGTTCAAAAACTGGAACACTAAACAAAAAGCAAAAGCAGAAAAACAAAAAAAATAAATAAGAAAAAAAAAAAAAAAAACAAAAATAAGAAAAGAAAAGAACAGAAAAAAAAAACAAGAAAAAAAAACAGCAGCTGCCATGCTAGACACTTGAATGCCACCTCCACTTACATATTTCTACCACATATTCCCCCTTGCTCCCCCGTTCACATGCACTCCACAGTTCTGCACAAATGCGAATCGCTGCTTCTGCGATATGGGCTGGGGCGGCCCGGACTGCAGCACGGTTGTGCTGCTGACAACACCACTGCCAACGGAAGCGTTGCCAACGCCGGAGAATACAATCAAAATGGAGAAGAAAGAGACTCCATATGGTAAGAGCAATGTCAGGCAACAACAGCATCTACATATTGGTATATATGTGTACTAATCGAATCTAATCACAACAACTTAATTAGAATTACAATAATTTAACATAACCATTTACCATGGCCGGCACCGGCGTTATGGAGAGGTATCTCTTATATACCCAATACCAATACCATTATGGTATTCCACTTTCCAATTTGCCACAATTAAATCCCACTTAGCGAACTCACACGGTCTCTCGATAAGTTTGATAAATGATTTGATTGCAATTCGATACCATCGATATACAAAAAAGAAAAAAAGAAAAGAAATATTAAATCAATTTCGATAACTCGTATGACAATGGTAATTACATCGATTGCTAGTTTAGTTAGGCGATTTATATGTGTATCTATCTATGTATCTGCAAGGCTCTGTCTCTCTCCCGCTTATAGCCCGTTGCGACAA
>JAUESR010000196.1:7720000-7817500 GCA_030914345.1 Drosophila koepferae | reverse complement strand
GAGTTTTATTTGAATTTAATTTTATGTTTGGTATAATAAAACTAACCAAAACCAAATCTTGAGTACGAGATATCCATATATATATGCATATGTAAATATGCATATGTATATTTGTAATTATATCATATCTCACACTCCAGATTGTCCAAGTATATGTCACATATACATATATATGCGCATCTGCTAGGGCGTCCTTATCATAGCGTGTTTGTATAGCTTGGATTACCATTGTCATAGCCTGGGTGCTGCCGAAAAGTATGAAAAAAAAAAAAACATGAAAAACATGAAATAAAAGCACAAAAGTCAAAAAACTAAAACAAAACTAAAATTTATTAAAAAAAAAAAAAAAAAATTTAAAAGAAAATAAAAGCAGTTCGAACTCGAGGCGCAAATGTGAGAATCGTTCGATTTCGGCATCAATCGATCCGCTTTTTTGTGGCCAGATATAAAAATATATATAGAATACACATTTCTATTCCTGTTGGATAACCAACAACGGCACACAATCTACAAATACATGCATATACATACATACATATGCGAACTGAACTGATATGTATGTATATTCATATGTATTTTGGCAAACTCCATTGCCGAATTGCGTGCTGAGCTTCAATATTTTTGTGACACCTGCAAAAATGACAGAAACCAGAAATGATATGCAAAGAAAAACCGTCATCAATAATTAAGATGAAAAAAAAGAAAACAAAACAAATTCCCAACACACAAATAGATGATGAGCCGCAAACGTTCAAAATGTTATTTATTTGCTTGTTTATTTATTTTTTTTCGGCTGACCCACCACCCCAACTGCAAAACTGATATCGACGACAACATCGACCAAAAAATAATACCAATATGCATATATATGCATGCATATACATATGTATATATCTATATATATAAATAATCCGATATATATACATATATGTGTGTGTGTGTGTTTCTGCATCAATAAAATGAAAAAACAACATAAACTATATATATATAAAAATACAACAACTACTACAACAACAACAACAACAACAAACACCTGGTATCTTACAACGTAACGTATGCGAATCTAACTATATATAAAATGATAAAAAAAATTATATAAATATATATTCCTCCAAAACTGAACTTTGTCAATACACCATGGCGTATGCATAATATATTGTACATATATATATCTCTCTCTCCCCATATACATATATATGTGCATATGTTTGACGCACCCGCAAACTAACACAAATGCACACACACACATTTACACACACACACCTACACACACATTTACACACACACCTACACACACATCGTATCGAAACAAATGGCAAAATAATCTCGTATAGAGAACTACCACGGCTCAAATACAGTGTTCCTAGTCGGTGTTCTAATGTCAGTTGTAGGGTTCGTTTTTATAACATTCACCTTGATGGCATTGTGCTACAGGTCAGTTGTAGTACATAGAAACTTCTCCCTGTGTCTGAGGTTAGTTGAAAAGCAGTAATGAAAAAGCCAGCTCTAAATACAAATACAAATTACTACAACAAAATACAAAAAAAAAAAAAAAGAAATATATACAAAAAATACAAAAAAAAAAAAAATATATACAAAAAAAAAAAAAAAAAAAGCAAAAGCAACACTAACAAAAATCGAAAAAAAAACTCTATATTTTGTTAATATGTTTAAATTTTGTGTTTCTGAATTTTATTCATCTTTTTTCTCTCTGTCCAAAATGTTGAGTCGTAGTTTTATTAGTACATTTATCTAACATGCATACATATGTGTATGTATGTATGCATGTATGTATATATGCCTAACTGTCAATAACTACTGCATACATACATCGCTATGTACATCAATGTGTAAAATTTGAACATAGTCTCCATATTATATTTGATGTGTTTTGTTTGAATTCATTTATCAATGTACATAATGAACTATGTATGCATATATGTATGTACGTACGTACGTACGTATATATGGCATGTGCATATTTGTGTGCATAGCAAGCTAGTTGCATACATATATGTATGGATATATGCTATCACTATATACATATATGCATAACTATATATATATATATATATTCAGAATTTATCGCTTGTTGGCTTCATTGTCTCACTTTTAGTTCAGTTTCCCTTCGCCCAAAAAAGAAAACTGAAAAAAAAAAAAAATAATAAACCCCTCTTGTAAATAGTCTTTTGTACATACACCCCGAGCCCCATTTAGATTAAAAATATGTTCAGTCCTGTGTATGTACATATGAGAATGTATGCCTATCCAAGTAGAGCTGCATGAATATGACTGCGAGTATATACATGTATATATATATATATATATATATATATAATGTCGATCTCTATGTACTTGCAACGATATTCATTTCCAGCATGCCTACTGCTCTCGATGTACATTTAATTGGCATATGTGTGTGCGCACTTGTATGTATACATGTTACATATGCATGCATGCGACATACATACGTGCATACAGTATACACCACATCAATCAAAATCAAAATCAGAATCTATATCAAAATCAATATCAAATGCTCACAATTCGCTCCAACTGGCCCCATATCGAATAGTCCGAATATTTATGATTTTTCCTTACGTTATTTTGTTTGTATTCTCTTCTTTTCATCACAATATTCAAATATATATTTTATTGTTACTTTTGAAACAATTCAAGCAAACCAAATACACAAATAACAGTTAGCTACAGCAATCCTGATTCAATATGGCCCAAAACAATTTGTGCTAGGCATCAATCGATAACGAAATAAATTAGATATATTTATATAATTTTTTTTTTTTTTTTTTTTTGAGAGCAATATTCTAGTTAGTCATTAGCTGTAAAAGCAAAGATTGGAAATAGCAGTTAAATATATTTAGGTAGGCCTGAAAAGGAGTTTAAAAAACATTTTGATTGCTTAATATTTCCACACATTTTTTGTTGTTCTAGAATTTCTGAACTGAAGACAAAAAAGAAAAAAAAAAATCGATTTTTGTCTTTGCAGGACGAAATACGAGAACAAGCGAGAAATGTGAACATTAGGCGATTAAGTACAAGTTTTTTAAATAACAAATAGGTGCGATTATACACATAAACAGGCTTCTATTAAATTGAAACAATACACATGCGAGAATACCATCAATGAAATGATATAAAAGACTTGCAACTTGACTCACCGAAAAAGAAAAGTTTTAGACTGCATAGATACTAAGAAGAAATATATATATATCAATATTTATATATTTCCATATATAGTGTGCCCAACTTGTCGTTAAATATTTTAGCGTAAATGAGCACATACGTTACCTTAAGAAATCTGCATGCGCGTATGTCCACAACCCTTCAATGTAGGTAAAAAAAAAAACGAATATCAAATGAATTGGATGGGAGGTACATGTAGAAGTACACGAAAGTACATGATAATAACATATGCATATTTATATTTTATTTCAAAACTAATTATTTTCAATACATAGACGATTTTTTTGCGTTTCCAACTAATATTAGTAACGATTAATAATTTTTTGATTATTGTTAATGATTGAGAGAAATCTAAAGATTTGAACATGGCCACGACACGAAATGGATATTGTGGTCAGAGCGTCGATCTGATCGCTGATCTTGTTGACTATTTTCATTACTACTTTTGTTCAGTTTAGTAATCCCCCCACCCAAAAAAAAAAAAAAAAACTATTAAAAAATAAATAAAAATAAAACAACAATATCAACTAAAACAAAAAACAATAAACCCCAATCGAAATACTATATAACTAATGCATATGCCAAAGTACTTACACCTTAGGTATGCCACATCATTATGATTAATATTTAGTTACAGTCTCACAACTGCCATAAACACATACACATATATACCCAAACGTCCACAAAACATATAGATAACAAAGCAAAAGCAATTGCAAAAGCAAAAGCGAAAGCTTCCCGCTCACTTGCAGCCCAAAGCCAAATTGTTAAACGAAGGCGTATGCATTTACATGCATACAGTCGATATATGTAATAATAATATTGTATGATAGGTTGGGGGACGGCATCTGCTCAAGTGCACTTGCCACGCCTCCAATTGGCCGAAATTGGAGCTGTCAATTAATTGTGTGCATAGGGCCCAACATAGACGAAACTGACTTTGAGTTATGGTGGTGCTTTCTGCTGAGAGAGCCAGCGATGTTTCCCAAGAGCTGCCATCACAAGCTAATTGCAAATGTGCTACTAAACTAAATACAATATACGCATAGAAAGCAATACTCAATGCTCGCATATAATACATATACACACACGCATACTCACACACACACACACACACACATACACACAAACACACACACACAGACGCACTGAGCGAGAGCGCTGTGTATTTGTATTTGGGCGAGTCAGTGTGATTTCTCTGTGTACTATCGTAAGTGCATCGATCTTCGATATTAACGAAATACACTCATACACTTACACACACACACACATGCATTCTCACACACACACACACATATATCCTGGTGCATATGTGTGTGTAGCCATACTCACAATACATGTCATACACAGGCCCATTTACCCCATTCCTCTTATACGATTTTCAATTCTGGTATTCAACTAAGTTATCACACACTCACACACACACAGAGTCTCACATGCATATGGAAAACCCATCACAAAGCAGTTTTCCTTCACTGTGCCCGCGTGTGTGCGTATATGCATAGCAAATAAGTTAATATAGCCATTCCATATTTATTGAAAGTCTTAAATACATAAGAAATTTAAATTGCGCTAAACGTATGCAATGGAAAACGTGCAAAATTCCTTTGAAGCAAAGCGAGAAATTTCTACGCTCCATTTCAAATAAATAGCCGAAAGCAATATTTGAAAATTTATCAATATTTGGATATTATTAATTTGTTACATGCACGCATGCACACATGCAGACAGTCGACCCACGTATGTATATACCAACACACATAAACATGTAAATAAACACACACATCTCGCTCTCTCTCGCTCTATAAATAAATAAATATATATATTATATATATATATAAATACATACATGTACCCAATACCATTCGACCTTCAGCTTTCATTATGTTATTTACCGTTTGTAAGTACTCATCCATGCTTGTCGCTCTTTCTTTCACTACTATTTATCTATGTTTGTCCATCTCTCTTGCGCTCTTTCTCTGTTTCTCTCTAACTCTGCCTATATACGTCTTTCTCTTACTGAATTTGTGTTCATTTAACTTGGGCTAATTGAATAACTATTTTCAAGCCCGTCAATGTGTATTTCAAATGTGATTTATTCCACTTAGTTCACATTCTTTGTGTAAATCTCTCTCTCTCTCTCTCTCTCTCTCTCTCTCGCTCTCTATAAATATATATCTGTGTTTCCCGTCATGTCTGCGTGTGAGTGCGTGTCTGTGCGTGCGTGCGTGCTGATGATGATGATGCTTGTAAGAATGTTTGTAGGTATGCTTGTGTCCGTATGTATGTATGTATGTATGCGTCCATTCAGACGCATTTTCTCCCCAAATAACCAGTTAACCTCCCGCCCGTCCAGCTGACCACCTGTCCGTGCCTACATTTTGTTACTACTATTGTTCGACTTCCTTGCATACATAAATGTCTAAATACCAATTTACTAAACGTGCAAACCTATACAGAATTTTTGTGTTTCGTGTTATGTCGTTGACGTGTTTTTCATTGATAATGTGCTAATCCCAAAAACAAATACAAAATACAGAAAAAAAAAAAAAAAAAAAACAAAAACATTTTATATACAAAATTTTCCCAACAATTTCTTTGTTCTCTGCAAAGTTCAGGCATAACATTTTTCATTCGAGAATGTCATTATTGTTATTGCATTAACATTATGTGTACATACATTATGCTTTTTTGCCTTGTGTTTGGGTTTTGTTTGTTTGTATGTGTTTTCCGTTCGTTTTGTTCCTTACCTTGAGGCACATTCAATGTATTTTTGCAAAAATACATGTATACCTAACACAAATATTTGTCGTAAAGAAGAAAAGTCAATTCAATCGAAAATATCAGAAATTGTACACAAATCACATGGGCACATGGGTATGCATGTATTTTCATTTGTGTTTTGTGTTTATGTTTGCATAACAAAATTCTTTATGTGTGGCACTTGATTTTATGTTTCACCACTAAAAAAAAAAAAACCAAACAAAACAAAAACGAAAAAAAAAACCAACAATTCTATTACGAGCATATTATTAATCAAGTATCTCATCATAACCTTTCGTTTCCCAACAACAACAACAACAACTACTACTACAACAATAACAACAACATCAACAACAACAATAAACCGAAACCAACAACCAAAAAAAAAAAAAAATAATAATAAAATTTTTTATATATATATATACAAAATCAATCAAAATAAAAATCAAATCAAATCAAAAATTGAAATCAAAATCAAAATACAAAATCAAAATTCAAAACAAACAACTAAATGACGTGTGCCATGTGTACACACACCCACATCCTTTAAAATGGCCCGAATGTGTGTGCGTGTGCGTGTGTGTGTGCTCTGTCTGTTTGTGTATGTATGTGCGTGTGTGTGACCCTATGCATGCGTGTGCGTATGTGCCGTATGTTTGCTTATCTGTGTGGGTGTGTGTATGTTGGCAAATACTTCGCCTCATACACATTGCGTATACGCACGTATACGCATCGCATCTCAATCTCAACCAAACAAACGACCAACCAATCAACCAATCAATCAATCAATCAATCAATCAATCAATCAATCAATCAATCAATCAACCAAATCAATCAACTTACGACTAAATCCATCGACCATGCCAACTGATTTTGTATATAATCCAATACAAATAATTTCATAATGAATTATAAATCCAAAAATCATACGCACCATTCAACGCCTAAAACATGTGTACATATATATGTATATGCACATACATACGTATATATGTATGTGTCCTGTGTGTATACTATAAATCCCATAACTTAAATATATAAATTTATATATATGTATGTGTATATGCCTCTATATACATATATATCTTAATACATATATAATATATAATAATATATATATATATATGTATATGTATGTGTATGTATATGTGTGTGTGTGTATTGCATACATATATAAATCATATAAAATAAACAACAACAATAACGAAAAACAACCAAACAACTCTGACGTCGATATCAACATCAACATAGACGCAAGACAACCACCCTTAAGTACGATCCGCCTTTCTCGAAAAAACCCATACCCAAGGGCTACGGTGGTGCGGCAACGGCGCCCAATCATCATTCCGCTGAGGAGGTATCCCTGGATGGCTCCAGCAAATTGGTGTATGTCAATCAGGCCGGATTCAGGTGAGTAATTCCATCTTTCAATCCATATCCAATGCCACCCAAACACCACCCAGTACCACCCATCCAGTTCTACTTAACACGTTACGTTTAACTCGTTACGTTTATGTCTTTTATGCATTTTTCTCTATTTGCTTTCCGTTTGTTGTTTTTTCTCCAATTTCATGCAGGGAGAAGAATCCACATGGGCGTCGCTATACGACGGGTGGTGAGGACGATCAATCACATGCAGGTTAATAAAAACATTCCCTATACATAACATACTTATAAATATATGTATATATATACATGAATCTGTCTCTATATATATATTTATATGTATATATATAGATATGTTTATATATTCATTCACTAGCGGTCATCATCTCACACAATTCTCAGCCAACTATCGTATACGTATCATATTGCTATGCATAGGTATACCAAAAGTAATTGACGTTCTTATCTAGTATATACAAATATATACATAACATATAAACTTAATTTATATAACTCAGTGCCTTTGCCGTTTCCTGTTACTATCTGCAGCTACTACTACTGCAATACAATATGTTCAACGTTCTTAAATTCATTTGTAGTCTTAAGCGATAGTTACCCAATATATACAATACTATTTAATTTATACGATTTAACAACTAATCGCAAGTGCCCTCGGCTTTACCCGGGCGCTGAAGAGTGAAGGACCTGCTATACTTATTGTAAATCTAGTTGTATACACAACATACATACTACAATACACACATATCTGTTTGTCTAACTCATTATTATTTCTAATACACACAAAGTTGTTCAATAACTTTTGCTGCATTCCAAAATATTAGAAACATTTGTTCGTTCTCTTTAAAAGCTTCTTTGACTTAGCCTAACAGTTAAATAATATTACAATTTTACAGCATTCCAAGGTTTTGCTCAAGTGTTTCTTTCCTAATAATGAAAGCAAATATTTATATACATTATTAATGAATCAATTTTCTCCTAAGGCATTTTTAGCTTAGCTTTAGATATATTTATTTTCCTAGATTTTAAATTACAAATAAAGGAGATTCGTTACGTATCTTTTGTAATAAATCTATGAAAAATTTCATCAATAACTTTTAATATATAAATAGCTTAAGTGTTAACGTTTTCAATTTCTTATGTGAAATTACGTATTCAATGCTGAAAGTATTTAAACAATACAAAATAATCGATTCTCCATAAAAAAATAATCGATTTTCGATCAATATATCGCGATTAAAGTTCTAAGTGATTTGTATAATAAATATTTTTATCATAATGTACATTTTATAGACTATAAATCGAAAGGAACTCCATTGGTCTGCAATGTATAAGAAAATATAAGAGTATTATTACCCTATAATATTTTAAGTAGGAGTAAATTCTTGATTTAAGTATTGAACTAAACAAATACTTGTCAATAAGTGATTAATTTTGTGGTAAACTGTATTCTCTCTCTTACTTCTACAACTACGAACACTACAATTTCTGCTACTATTACAACTATAGCAAATACTATTGCAACTTATATTACGACTTCTACTACTCTTACTACTTCTTTTACGGCCACTCATACTACTTTCACTACTACTACTTATACAAAAACAACCAATACTGCTACTTATACGGCTAATTGTACGACTTCTTCTATTAACAATGCTACTACTAGTTAAACATCCCACACTAGTTCATTTACTACTACTTCTACTGCTACTTCTACTTCTACTACTACTTCTACTACTACTTCTACTACTACTTCTACTACAACTTCTACTACTAATTCTACTACAACTTCTACTACTACTTCTACTACTACTTCTACTACTACTTCCATTACTACTTCTGCTACTACTTCTACTACTACTACCACTACAACTTCTACTACTACTTCCATTACTACTTCTGCTACTACTTCTACTACTACTACCACTACAACTTCGACTACTACTTCTACTACTACTTCTACTACTACTTCTACTGCTACTTCTACTACTACTTCTATTACAACTTCTGCTACTACTTCTACTGCTACTTCAACTACTACTTCTACTACTACTTCTACTACAACTTCTACTGCTACTTCTACTACTACTTCTACTACTACTTCTACTACTACTTGTACTATTACCACATCTACGACAATTTTTACTAATACTAATACTGACATTTCTAATACTAATTGTGGTACTTCTACTACACTATTTACTCATTCCGACGACTTCTACTAATATTTCTACTACTATTTTTACAACGTTCAGCAACGACTTGAACTACTACTTTTTCTATTTCTACTACTATTCCTAATACATTTATACTACAACTTTTTCTACTACTTATACTGCTATTTCTACTTTTTCTACTATTAATTCCTCTACTACTACTTCTTATACTATATCCACTACTACTTCAACCAATACTTCTACTACTATTTCCACTACTTCAACTACCACATCTACTACTCTCTCTACTACTACTACTACTACCACCACTGTTTACGACGAGCTCTGTGCACTCTCTGCTGTCTGACTCTACCAACATTTGTATGTTCTTTTGCATGTACAACGTGTGAATACGATTGGACGCCACAGAGAAGGGCATACTGAAGAAGAACGCCTATGGACTTGTGCACGGCGAGCAGCTGAAAGACAAGTGGTGCGATGACAGCCAGTCGGACAACTTAGAGCTGATTACGCAGGACGGCACACAGGCCTCAACGATTGGTGGTGCGGCTGCCTCAGAGGTGGAGCGTACTTTGAAGTCGCTCAATGGCTATCACGAGGATATTTTGGAGGCACTGCGCAATGCGGCTTCGCATCGCGGCACCGGCACTGGCAATACGCCCGTCGGCAGTGGCAGTCTGAGTGAGGAGATGTTGCGCAAAACGCTCCAGGACTGCACCAGTGCCCAGCTGGGCTATACGGCGGAGACGTACAAACGGGCCAGTGGCTCCAAGTCAAGCTCGCGCGAGAATATGTGCGACAGCGGCGCAGCACATGCCATTTTATTGGATGGCAGTGGTTCTGGGATCGGTGGCTTGACGATGGGCCCCGACATGAGCGGTGTGCGTGGTGTGGGTGGTGGCGTTGGCGGTGTGGGCGGCACTTCTGGTTTGGGTAGTGGAATGGGCCATAGCAGTGCGCTCATGCATCATCATCGATCGCAGCATCAGCTTCATCAGCCAACTGGACTGTCTCTGCAGCAGCAGCCAACCGATGATGATGATGCCCCATCGACTGGGCCGTTGCGTATACGTAATCTGGAGGATCTAATTAGACAGCTGGAGCACCATTCGTCGCGTCATATGAGTCCCAGTGGCTCTGAGGATATACGCATGTCGGAAACCGAAGCTGATCGTCACTATAGATTAGATAGTTCCGCTGCTTGTAGTGAGTCCTCGCAAGGGTTAGTTTCGAATTCGATTAATTGATTTCGATACCGATTACGATTACGATTACGATTACAATTACGATTACGATTACAGTTTCGATTACGATTTCTATTTTTATTTAATGCCAATCCAATTACCCAAGAGATCCCGAACCAAACACTTAACGCCGAGTCCGACAAATCCGATAAATGCTTATAGGAGTTACATTTATTTTGCATCTAACACTAACACACTCACACACTCACTCACTCACACACACACACACACACACACAGAGAGACACGCATACGCCTAACCTTACTCGTACCTTGTTTGACTTAGCGTAGGTTTTGCTGGTACTCTAATAATTTATGGAATGTACTCAACAGCTGTGTGCATTGCGATTGAAAACAATAAAACGTATGTACTTTAATAGAACAGTACCGAAATGCTTGTTATATAACCGCAATAAGTATTATTTGTACTCGTTTAATCGTATCACCCAAGTTGTGCATAAATACTTAATACTATATACAAACTCTATATAACCTGATCGAACGTAGCGGCAATTGCTTCACACACTTATTAATGGCGTTCTAGCGTTCTTAATCAACATATATGGCTTTAACATTCTTCACAACATTTGCAGACATTTGCCAACATAGTGCAAACTGGAACAAGTGCATTTAACATATACACAACACCCAACAGACGCACACACACACACACACACACACACCACACACACACACACACACACATACAATAAACAAAGATGAGCATGTTTGCTGTCCGGTTTCGGGCTGCTGATATTAACATACTGAACTTTAGCCAACGCAACTTTCTATTCGCATTTCTTGCAGGCTTCAGACTGGAATATCTTGTGTGATAAAGGTTGGTTTCACAGGCGTTGCCACGCCCTATCCAAATCAAATAACCAAAAAAAAAAAATTAAAAAAAAAAAAAAAACAAAAAAGAAGAAAATAACTGAATATGAAAAATTGCTTCCCTTTCAATGATAAGGGTTTCCAAATAAAACATCCATGGACCCTTCTCAATACATATATAAATATATGTATATATATAGTCAAATACGAAATAGGGTTTGCTCTGCTCTCACTTGTAACCAAATGGTTTTCGGTATATTATTTAGTATTTTTTCCAATATTTTTTTATCTGTCTTATACTCGGTCTCGGTCTCGATATTCCAATCCCATATCCCGTTTTATGTTTTGTTCTTGTGTATATTTTTTTTTTCTCCATAAATTCTTATTTTATTTCTTTTTATTTTATTTTATGTTTGTCTTGCTCACTTATGCTAAAGACTCTTTGATTGCTCTCTGCTTTTTGATCTCGCCAGCTCGAATCAGCAAGCAGTTCAATCTCAGAAAACCGCTACAATCCACCCGTCTTACAGCAGCCGTTGTCGGCCCCGCTCGGACGAGGACTCGCGCTTTGCCTACGGCGGACGCTACCGTACACAGGCGCCCACTGGCCGCCATACAACGCATCAGTCGCATTCTCCGCACGCATTCGGACATCATACACACCATTCGCACCGCCATGGACATGCCACACACGGACCCCATTCATCGCACCACTCGTCGCACACGCACCTGCACCAGGATGACGAGGGCATCTATGAGAGCGCCGATCATCATGACCGTGGCGCCCTCGACACGCGACTCGATCCACAGGAGACGCCCGAAAGCGAAAGGTAAGTCTCTGCCTCTCCACCTCAGTCACTAACGCACCCAATCGTCTCCCATTCGCAACAGTCCATCGACAGTCAGTCTCAGTCGTCCATTCACGTTCCTTATCGCTAGCTCAGTAGATTGATTATAATTTACTATCTCATGGTATCTAGCTGCCAGAGCTGAACGTTTTAAGTCCATTGCCCTGCTGCTCTTTAGAACTTTGTTTTCTTAATGCATTGTGCAGTTCTTTCTAATTATTTTTATTTTTATTATATAATAATTTTGAATTTCTTAGATCACAGAGATATAACTGACTTTGCTAGTTAACCAACTTGATCTCGAGTTATCCAACTAACTGATCAATTAGTACATTAAATCTGTAGCTAAGACAATCTATCTTGCTGTGCTATTGACTTCAAGTCTGCATAAGATTCACGGGAAAAATAAAAGCTAGTGTCCTAACCCTTACGCATTTAGTTCTTTCCTACTTCATGAATGATATTTGACTATTCAAAATTTGTTCAATCAACAAGTCATTTCAATTGCTAGTTCTATAAAATGATCTCTCTGTCTGAGTTTCTTTTTTCTAATCAACTCAAAGGGACCTCAGGCTATACATCATTCATCAGCCTAGTATAGGACCTTAAGAGCTTTACCGTTTTACCTCTCGACCTCTAACCTTGCTCCCGGCTTGTTATTGTGTGCATGTGTTCCTTAACTATATAATATACGCTCGATGTAGTTGTATAAACGATGATGCTGTGACCTTGCCTAGAGATGCTAAATGTGTATGATCCTTCTTGGTGCTGATATTTGAGTGCTTTGCTAGCAATGGTGGTCAGCCACTCGATCAGCCACTTGAGCGTTGCTCCGTGTCTGCTGTCCTGTGTGAGAGGAAGGCCAATGTGCCTGCACGTCCAGTCCACCCAGCCTTATGGTCCTGTGTCCTGATGTGCCCCCCTTGTGTTCTTACCATGTACCGTTGTTCCTGTTACGATTATTATTTTCTAGTGATGACTTTATTCAAGCTCAACAACAGTTAGCCCGGTGGGCGAGTGAGGATGTGGTATCCGTCGTGGTATTGGACCAGCCGCAATCCGGCACAATGTCGGATTCCCAACAATCCAGCGGCGTCGCGCCCATGTCGGGAGCTACAACGAACAACGTTATGCACCATCAGCATCCGCACCAGCACCACGGCGATCATCAATCCTCCGCAGCGGCAGCAGCGGCGGCGGCGGCGGCGGCAGCCAACAGCAGCTCTATAATGGCTATGGCAGTCGTCCCAAATGGTATAAATGTAAGTCAGAGGGATTATTACCCCTCGCCACCCTCAACGGAGACGGAAAGCAGTGGAAGTGTTATCCAACCAGCTACACGCCGCACGTTGCAATCGCAATCGGGCGACACGGCGGCCATCAGTCAGCAACAATTGCAGCTCCATCAACTGCAATTGCATCAGCATCAGCATCAGCATCAGCAATATCAGCATCATCATCAGCAGCAGCCGCAGCAGCTGCAGCCGCATCAGCATCAACAACAATCAATCGATACCAGCAGCAGCAACAACAGTCAATCCGGACAAATAATCGAGAATGGCTGCTACCCGGAATATAAGCATTGACAGTTCAAACAACTTTAGCTTCAGCCCAATCATGGTGAACTCGTAAGGCTTTTCCGTTTTCTGGCCATAATCTAAATGGCAGGCAACCGTTCAGAGCAGACTTTATTAGGACTTCAGCATACATTAACTAGTTAAAGAAAAAAGAAAAAGAAAAAAAAAAAAAAAAATGAAGAAAAAAAAAAGAAAACCCAAAAGGAAAAGGAAATGAAAAAAATGCAAGCAAACGTTGAAAATAATACAATTAGCATACATATTCATATTTAATAACATACATTCATACATACCTACATACATACGAGTAAGTACTTACAATACATACACATACACACATACATACATACATACACAGCTAGTTATAGACTAAATGGGATAAATGTAAAATGAAATTGATAAGCAAAAAAAGAAAAAGAATATAAGACCCAGAAATGTAAACTCGAGCAAATTAATTGATTAAAGGCCGTTGCACTCTCACACACACACACACACACCGACACACACATACATGCGCACATGCATATATAGATACGTACATACAAACATACATACAAGTGATGAACTTCATACATGCAAACACTGAGTGACAGAGAGAGAGAGAGAGAGAGAGAGAGAGAGTGGGAGAGCGCGTGTGTGCACGCATTTGATTTAAATGTGAATGTAGATGTAAGAAATTTTTTATACTTAACATAATTACATAGCAGTATGTACATACATAAGTACCTCAGACGTGCCGGCGACGCCTGAACAGAATGAAAGTAATATAAATTCAATAATAATAAATGTAATAATTGTAAATAACAGGACATGCAGATACGCATGCACGCATACATGCAGAAATTTGTTATGATATACACACAAACACATACACAAATATATATATATATATATATATATATATATAGATATATAGATAAAGCCCGAGCTGGAAATAACTAAAATAGACGTTTTGAAAGCACTTTCTAGGCTTAACATACCCAACAGCTCCATTAATAATAATAATGATAATGCTAATTACAATAATGATATTAACAAACCAATAGCTTAGCCAGCGGATATACGAAACATAATGAGTATTATGAAACTTTAAAAGACAAATCTGTGTAATGTGTGCTATAAATAAAGGAGAATTTATTTCCTGTTCTAGAAATACAGTTTTTTTTTGTCGTAGTGCTATATGCATATAGATAACAAATATATATATATAATAAATCTATATATATATATATATATAATAAATTATAGTTAATACTTAGTTCGATCTCTATATAGTTGATATTGCCAAACAGAGAAATGGAGTAAAGAAATAACATTGTACATAGGCAAAAATCATATTTACATATGTATGTACAAGATTCCGTATCTGCCGTTAGAATTGCTGATGATGCAGATTGATATATATATATATATAAATATGTATATGCATACATATATGTGTATGCACGTATACAAAAACAATATTATGAATTATATACTCTTGTGCACTCGCGTCATGCGCCAATGCAAAATAAGAAAACAAAAAGTTAGCCTTGATATGGGCAAATTTGATAACGACTGATAGATTTTGAGGCACAGTGCCGCCAATTCACATTGAATAACTTAACGGTTACCCATTATAATAACGCGTTTTATTATGATAAGGCTAAGGCGATACACACACACACACACACACACACACACAGAACACGTCTGTAACAATAACAATTATAGAATCTATTTAACAAGCTAAGTAATTCATTCACATTCAAATTCACTCAACTCACAAGTTTTGCAGCCGACCAAATTTTCAATTCATATTATTAATATGCATTTGCAAGTATACCAAAATTTCCAAATCAACAAAATTGAAATGATTATTGATTGAATATGCATATATATATATATATATATATATATATATATAGATATAGATATATAGCATTTGGCGCTAACTAACACTTGGTATGTACACTAGCTAGCCCATTGATGACTATGATTATGATTAATTCGAATAGGATCATATTAGCTCTCACACTCAATAAGCCTAAAGTTAAATGAATGTATATGTATGTATGTATGCATGTATGTATGTGTGTATGCGTGTATGTATGTGTGTATGTATGCACAAAGAGCAAGTGCTCGGTCAGTGGAAGAGAGAGAGAGAGATGGAACAAAGTTTCATTAGTTAGTACATTACTTTGATGAATGAGTGTTGTAGTAAGAGTTCAATATTGATGTATGTTGTATGTATGTGTGTCTGTTAGCCTTTAGCATATGAAAAGTTGTCGTGACATGTTAGCATATGTAAATACATACATAGCTAGCTAGTTGTTGATCCAATTGAGTATAATATCCACGAATCCAATATGAAGATGAGACGTTGAAATTCAACAAACACACACACACTCACACACACATATGTATATTTTTAAGGACAAACCAAAGCAAATACATAGATGTATGTGTGTGTGTGTTCGTATGCATATTGCTATGCATGTTTTCATATAACTATTTATATACATATATGTGCATATGTGCGTATAATGGTACACATACATATGTACGTTTTATATATTTGTATGAGCCAATCTAATGGGAAATATGCACTCGGCATATTTTCGGTCGAATTGTCCCTTCCAACATCCGCAAAATTGTTTCTTCGTGTCAATTATAAGTAGATTAAAGTCGCAACAAAACCAAAAAATTTAAGCAAAATAAAAAAGAAAAAGAACATTTTTTAAATATAAATAAAAAGTTCCCCCAGAACTGCATCCAACTAAAGGCAACATACATATTATTTGTTGTCTAATCAAAGATATTATATATGTATAAATATACAAATCTCTCTATATATCTGGCTGGGCTAGGATTTAGCATAAGAAGACCTCAATGTTAACTCATTGCCCATGTGGTGCATTTCAAACTCAATGGCCAAGTTTTGAATAGAACAAAAAAGTAACAACAATCCAGATTTACTTACTAGAAGATTGCCACATTTGCAATTTTTAATTTTTTTTTTTTTGCCACAGATGGGCGAGACTGAGCCAGGCGCCATTTTTCCCATTCGATTGTTTTGTTTTTTCTTTTGTAATTTGGATCGAGAAAAATATTGGATGCCATTGATATTAGCGACTTTCTCAAAGGTGATAAGGAAAGTGCCTTCGATGGTCTTCTCATAGCCATCGTCCACTCTGACTTTGGCTGAGCTTTCTTGGATGACGATGAAGCGGCATCAACTCTTTCCCTCAAACTGATGATGCCAAACAGCGGACAGCGGACAGCGGACAGTGGGCAGCATTCTTACACTATGTGAATATAATCTGGCTTCAAGATTTTTCCATATCATTCCTATGCTGACTTTTTGTGGTGGTTATGTGCAAGAAAATTTGGCCAACCTTCCCTCACTCAAATATCACTCTTACAAATCAAGCATGTTCAGAGAGAGAGAGAGAGAGAGAGAGAAGGAGAGAAAGAGAGAGATAAACTAGTTAGTTATGCATATATTACTTGTGTATATGTATGTATGTATGTTTGTATTGTTTGCACGGCAATTTGGCCCGGCCAATGCATTAAGAAAACCAGCAGAAATTCTAGATCTTTAGGCAAATTTCCAATTGGCGAATAATGCATGCAAAAATTAAAAAAAAAAAAAAAAAAAACTCATCTAGACTCATGTTTCCATAAACAGTATTCGAAATGATGACAACTTATAAGCATTCATACATATGATAAGTACTCCTAACTATACGACTACATACTGCACACAAATACACTTACACACACACGCACACACACAGATACGCTCTTATTGATGTGTGTGTGTGTGTGTGCCATGTAAAAATGAAGAGAATCAATACCTTCGGGAATTTAGTATTTCGTAAAGCTACAAACTTAATGAGAGAAAAATAAGAAAAACAAAAGATTAGTGAAAATGAAAATGGAAAATTTATATTTTAATTATAAGCGTTAAGACATAAGAAAGCATGTGACTCAAATTGATTCAAGAGAAGCGTACAAATCCGTGTGCATGTGTCTAGGCATGCACACGATTGTGTGTGTGAATATATATATATATATATATATATATATATATATATATATATATATATCTATATATATATATATATATATACTAAACATATATACATATGGTATATGAATTATGAATTATACTAAGTAAGTAAATTTCTTAATGATATTGATTGGTTTTTATTGTGACAAGCGCAGACGTAGCCGGCTGCTAAATATGATATTATCTAAGCTAGATTGACTAAAAAAAAAAACAAAAATAAAAAAAAGTATTGTTATTGATATACAGAAATATACACATGCAAGAGCCCAGACGTCGTGACGTGGCCTGAAAATAAATAAGTAAATAGGCTAAATATTTGAATAAATGAATTAGACACTTACAAATAAGCAAAAGAAAAAGTACTAATAAAAATAAAAAAAAAAATAAAAAATAAAAAAAAATACAAAAAAAAAGACAAGAGAGAAAAAAACGTACACAGGAGATTCAAACAACACAAGCAAATGAAACCACAAAGCGAATAAACAACAAAAGTGAAAATCCAGTTAATTGTTATCTAGAAATCAAACTTACACAATAAACCAAAATACAAAAAAAAAAAAAAAAAATTACAACAGCAACAACAACGTGAGCGCAGCAATAATAATTAAAACTAGGATGAATCGCAAAACCTTATGAATTTATAAGCCAATGAATGCTCAATACACACACTCAACATGCATGCACACACACACACGCACACATAAACAAACAACTACAGCAACAAGCTCTTATGCAATATACTTATATACATACTTAGTGAAAAAAAATAACAAAAAATCAAAAAATTTAAAAACCAAAAATAAATCATAATTAAAATCTCACATATCGCATATATATATATACACACAGACTCTATATGTATATATATATATCAACAATATGTGCTTAAACCAAAAAAATTGCTGCTGTTGATGGTCCTCAGTTAATGCCCGAACTTCTGATCCGAACTTCCTAAAGCTAACCGAACACACACAAAAAAAAAAAAAAAGAGAAATTGAGAAAAACTGAAACGAATTTAAATCTGTTGCTAATGCATATACGTATACATGTATACTATTAGATCTCGATTTGCTGATCTTTAAGTGTTTCACTATCATTTCACTCGGGTATACGCGCAAGATCAGACATTTCTTTATACCACTTCCAAGGGAACCGATGGTCGAAAATATATAAAAAAAAACAAAAATTACTAAAATGACGAGATTAAATTAGAGTATTCAATTCATAAGATTTGACATACATTGTAATAGAAAATATCAGAGTAAGCATTATATTATTATCTAGCAAGATCAAATACAATTCAATTGGTTTGGTTTTTTTTTTTTTTAATTTAATTTTTAAAGCAGTACAAAATCGGTATACTTTTATGCATATACACATACACATATATATGTGTGTATATATATTTTAATAATATATATATATACGTGTATGTGTATATGTGAGTATATTGTTCAAACGGAATTGAGCATTTCCAAGTTCATCAAATGTTGCGATTCGCATTTAAAGTTGTATGTATTTATATATGTACACACTGGCGATTCGCGAACTAGTTCATATACACACACACATATTGAAAGAGTTGATGGAATGCAATAAAGGCGCATCAGAAGTTTGGCACACACACTCACGAGATACACACACACTTTTACACACCATCACACACACACACACACACACACACACACACACACACACACAGTAAAGACCTCACACACCGTATGTTTGTCAAGGAATATTAGAAAAGCAAGAAATATTGGAGAGACGAGTAAAAAAAAAGAAAAAAATGTTCATTATAATAAACTTTTTGAAACCATTTCTAAAGAACTGTTAACTGTTAATAAACTTAAAGTAATAAACAAATATTAAAAAAAAAAGAAAAAATTAAACCTATAAAATACCACAAAGCAAAGTAAAGCAAATTAAGAACAAAATGAGAAGGAAAAACAACTGAAATGTATGGCCCTTAACACAATTAAGATAATGATTAATGAATTATATGTACATAGATACATACGCGCGTTCATATGTATGAGGCTGAGGAGAATTAAATAATAATAATCTAGCTGTAAGTTGCCAATTGGATGCAAAAATGGTCCATCATGTGGTCTAAAGTAATTTAAGTAAACATAATAAAAAAAAAAAAAAAAAAAAAAAAACTAACCACTAAGCGTAATACAACACAAAAAGCAAAACAAAAACAAAAGCAACAAACAACAGTCACAAAACATTCAAAACCAATTAAAATTTATTACAAAATAAAATATGAAAACGAAAAAAAAAAAAAAAAAACAAAACATCAAAATTTAATATATGTATATGTTTTTATGTTCTCACTAAGGCGAATATGCGGCAAGAAATTCAATATGCTGCTCAGCACACACAAATGCACACACACAGATGTATATATATATATATATATTTATGTATATATGTGTGTGTGTGTGTGCACACATATGTACACTTTATAGTACATACTAATTTAAGGCAGTTCGTTTAGTTAGAATTCACATTTAATTTTCGCTAATTCTCAATTCTCTTTTACAAGCTAATCCCAACTAACATCTGTTCTATAATGTTTATGGTTTGTTCTCACTGCTGCCATATCAATTTTATATATATATATATGTATACACATATATACATATATATATATATATATGTATATGCATTAGCTTTAACTTAACTTTTCATTCAATTTGTACTCACACACACACACATAAACATATGTTTGATATTTTCACATGCAACTGCCAAAGAGATGGTTGAAGATGGTCTCCGAATTCAAGGGTTATTATTAACATGCATGTTCATAACTATGCCAAATTGTGGCACTATATGCCACACACACACACACACACACGCACACACACATGTTAAGCTAATGAACATGTATATACTATATAAAGAGAAAATGGAAATCTGTTATGAAATTCATTTTATACATGTATTTTGACAGGCGTGCATGTGTGTGTGTGTATGTTTACACTCGTTTATATGCAAATACTTGAAAAAGCAACTACTTTTTATATGTATAACTATAGATATTTTAATGCATTAACTTTAATTTCACTGTCTGGTGCGATGAAAAAAAAAAAAAAAAAAAAAAATTATAAAAAATTTTTAATAAAATTTTGCTGGCAAAATTAAACATATATATAATGAAAAAGTTATACCATTGGCATCAAGCTTCGCCATAGGAATAGGAGATTCCCATTCGTAACCAAGGCAGAGCTCTCAGATTGAATCTAACAGCTTTAGTAGCCAACAAAAACCCAGATTGGATTGGCATAGCTTGACCTAATCCTTGGCCGCGCCAGACAGAAAACGACAAGCTATGATGATTTGGCTACACTTCAGGGTTGAGCTCAGACACAGGGCTATAGTTAACTGCAATTGCACGATTTTCACAATTTGGCTATGCTAATGCCATATTTTGTTCTACTTTCAGATACTATCGCTAAGCTATTCACATTTCACAGTTGATGCTGGGCAAAAATCTATCTCTCCAAGCACGAGCTTCGGCAGCTGCACCTCAAAAGCAAAAAAACAAAAAAAACAAAAACAAAAAAACAAATGCAATTCGTCTATTATTTGGTTGAGCATTTTGACTTTGATGTGATAAGAATGATAAGAATAGAATGCATTATTTGCTACAACTTTCCCAAATAGTTTTCAATTTTTTTCGATGTGGAATTGTTATTTTTATTATTTATTTTTTTTTTTTTAGCTCTGGGTGGATGAGAGCATATTATTTTGGATCGAATTTGAATTGCTCTATTTCAGCACCACAGTGTTGCCGAGAGTCTCATGGAAATCGGAGTAGAAAACTCACTTGGGAAAATGCACACTAACAGAGCCAGCAAGAGAGCGCGCGTGAGAGAGAGAGAGAGAGACATACGATATCTCTCTAAATATTCGTCTCTTCTGGCATACATAAACATAAAATATATATATATTTATATATATATTTTCAACATTTTTTTGCATATTCATTCAATGATGTATATCCATTTGATGAAACAACAGCCCATCCCTTTCCCGTCCCTTTCCATATCTGTTTAGTGTTGATGATGTAGTAGATGATGATGCATCAGAGCCTTCAGTTGATCATGTGCAGATTTTTATTGAATAAATTCACAAATATTTATATGCATAACAACAACAAAAAGTCTTTTGAAATGTTACAAAATGGGTATCTGATTGTGGTTACAGGAAACTCTATCTGCTTGCAGCCAGTTGAGAGTCATCTATATATTTAACTCTTTTGAAATGCTCTTGCCTAAGAGTGAAAGCGGAAAAAATGCTAAAGAAATTATTCGATATGTTTAAAGCTGATCGAAACCTATTTGTTTACAATCATATTGATAATATCAGAGAATTCTATAAAGTTGATAGTGAAAAGATTGCAGTATGCCATCTGTGTGGGCTTGATAAGTGCGGAAGCTACATGAGTGAAATAGATGGAAAAAAATGTCCATCAAATGTCCAAGGAACTGAGAGTATGCTACACAACTTAGTCAAGTTCGTGCAGCATTTGCCAAAGTTTGCCTGAAAGTTGAAACGTAATTAGCCAACAAATACTTAAATTTATGTAAGGGAAACTGTAAGCAAGTATAGTTTAGAGCATTAGGTCGCAACTGACAGTTATTCGAAGCACTTCTCTCATTCTTTTCTGAGCAGGAGACTTATTTTGTTTTTTTTTCTCTCTTAGTTTGAGGAATTCCTATTATCTCTCCTTTAAGGAAGCTATTGCGCGCGTAATACAGTAAACTCTCGCACATTGTGACTATTCGGAGGAGGAGAACTCAACAGGGCAATGCGCAGCGACTTCAAATTCACATATACACGCACACATGCACGCACATGCACGCACATGCACGCTGTCAATGTGTTTAGCGAAAACAGCTCCCGAAAACATTGAGCACCGTAGCATCGTAGAAAAAGCCAGATCACTGCTGCCTGAGTAGGACGGATTCCGTTAAGAATAGCTTGAAAGTGTTACTGTGTGAGTTTTATTTTTCAAAGCGTGAATGAGAGTGACTGATTTCAGAACTTTGTGAAATCCTCAACCTCAATACTATAGCTCAACGGTGGTTTTAGTGTTAGTTTTAGAGCCCCTCAAATGACAAAGGAGCAGAAACAGCTTTACTCTTGCTATTGTAACTCTCACTAAGTCTTACTTCAATATATAAAACTCATTAGCCAACATAGATTCCTTTTTCTAGTATTTGTAACTGTAAACAAATAGAGTTTAGTTCTGCCGATCGCTTTTTTTAAATATATAAATTTATCGTTATTTTTTTTTTTGTAATTTCGGTTCAGTTTTTATCGATACTCTTTAAATGCTGCCTATCGATGAGGCTAGAAATGTCAGCGCCAAAGCAGTTTGAGTTGACCGTTTCTTTATGCCTTTTAAATGAAACGAGCTTACCAAGCAGTAAGCAACGTGTACAAAAATTGAAATATTTTTAAAATTTCATAAAAAGCAAATAAAGCAAAACATGCCGAATTTCAATTTGGGTTGTGCAATCAATTGACATTTGTCAAATTTCGTCTCGCATGTAAATGAATATTTAAACGATTTATGAAAGAATATAATTGCATATTACTTAATAACTTGGCTAAGCAATAAGTGACAATGCAATGTTTATAAATAAATAATGTGAAGGTGGGGGATCCTTGCCGAGGCCGTCTTGTGATGGATGCAAGAGTAACAGCAACAGCAGCTGCAGCAGCAGCAGCAGCAGCCGCAGCCGCAGGTATTGGTTACAGGTCGCGTTGCATGTTGCAAGCATAGTGTTGGGTTTGATGGATGCTTTGCGCATGCCAGACCCATTGGCCGTCTGTGTGGCAGAGCCAAAGCCGACTTAGGCTTGTCTCAGCCGCCTTGTTGGGATTTAGACGGCGAGCGTGCAACAGCAACGAGCGCAAGATTAGTGCCCAGCGCAGCATCATAGGCAATTGCCAATTTGCGGACTTTGGAATACATTGATGGATAGCTTGTTGCTTGTGGCCTGTAAGACACATTGAGCTGTTCACGTGCTGCAGTTGTAGCTGATAGCAGTTGATTGTCATAGCAATGATTATGTTGCGGATTTTAGCTAGGTAAGTAATTGACCTAATGTCATATTTAGTGCATTGCCTGTTCGTCTGCTCAACTGTTCAATCACTCAATCACACACACACACACACACACATATGGGCACACACATATGGGCACTTAGAGCCGCCTAGAGCATCAGGCCAACAGGCAGCTGCATAGCTGTCAGACGCGGTCAAGTGGTCCCAGCCGAGCCGAGGGACCGCATGGAATCAGCTCAAATACATGCATACACAGTGGTGCTTAAGTTGATTGCCTGCCAGGCGAGACATATCTCTTTATCTCGTTGCAATAGCTAGAGCTTAAATTTCGTTTCAATTAACACATTGCTTTCAGTTAAACTCCCGGTCAAACGCATGCCAAAAGCCAAACTCAATTTCGAGCAAAGCCATTGTGCGCAGTTTAAGCCGTCACGCTGTGGGGTGTTTAAGCACTCGACACTCTCTCAGTGTGTGTGTGTGTGTGTGTGTGTGTGTGTGGGCTGGGACACAAGTGTGTGTGCATAGCACATGTAACTATTATTTTGCGAATCAAGCAATTTTTGTGTCGCCAAGCGCAAAAATGCTAAGTGAGTGAGCGCTTCACTAACCCAACCGGCTATGCACGCTACATCATAAAGTTGGCATACAGCTAACAGCTCACATCTATGTATATACATATGTGTGTGCGTTTGGCTGTGCATTTTGAAAGGAAGTAATTAAGAGCCTACATATGCGGGCACATTTCTAAGTCCATTGCATAAGACTAGCCCGGGGGCATGGCATCGACATCGACATCGACATCGACACAAATTTGCAGACACTCACGCCTAAACACCAAGATTACCCCAGCACATCATTGGAAGCGGTCACAAGGTCGTGAACTGAATAACACGGTCTCGTTTTGTTGTTGTGTGTGTGTGTGTGTGTGTGTGTTTTTTTTTTTTTTTTATTATTAAGCGGTTCAAAAGCTTAAAAAGCACCCGCGGCCAGTAAACAAAACACATTGCACAGTGGTGCCAGAAATGTTTAGATATTTCTCAGTTAGGTACCCCAATTCATGATTGCTGAAGCATATCATATAGCCATGTAGTTGAAGAACCCAAAGAACTCATCTAAACGTTTGAATTGCAAAACATTTACAAATTATGTAGCTTAAACTGAATTCGAACTTGATTTGCTCGATGAAACTCAACAAATATTTGAATAACATTCAAATGGGTTTCTCAAGTTGTTTCTCCTGGCTAAAGTTGATGGTGTTTTTATTTTAATAAGCCATATTGTTAAAAAGTATAGATCATATATTAATATCAGTGATTGTTTATTTTGGGATTTATATTAAAAGTTGGCAGCAGTTTAAGAATCATATTTTAGTCATTTGAGGTTTTTTTTTTTTAAATATTTGTTTAAATTAATGAATGAAACCAAGTAATACAAATATTATTCCTTAACTTTATTATTATTATTTTATATTTTACTGTTATTTATTCATTTTTTAAATTAATGAATGATAAATTTAAAAAAAAAATAAATAATAATAAAAAATTAAATTAAAAAATTAATAATAAAAAAGTTAAGAGATAATATTTAATCATTTAAATTATCATTAATGAATGATAATATAAAAAAAATAAATAACAATAAAAAATATAAAATTAATAATAATAAAAAAATGTAATGAATAATATTTTAATGATTTGGGTTCATTCATTAATTTCAAAAATAAATACATAAAACCTAAACCTAAAAAAAAGATAAAAATAATAATAATGAAATATATAAATAAATAAATGAAAAAGATAACTAAGCAAATAAAATTTTTGGTTTTTTTTTATTTGTTTTTTTTTTTTGTATGTCTTATATCTATTAATGTCGATTTAAATATATTTATGTCTTATACATATTTATATGTATTATTTAGTGATTTTTGCCTTTTATAATCATCTGTATCAGAAGCTGTCCTATGAAGCCAATGAATAATAGTTAAGTATTTTACTTTCAGTAGCTAATGAATAATATTAAAGTATTTTCCTTAAATAGATGCTCATAGCTAAAGCTGAGAATATTTTCTGATAATTCATTTCAAGTTCAAATCAGTTTTATTGTCAAAAACTTTGCTTAGGTAAAGATATTTTTTAAATTTCAATTTTCTTTTATAGTATGAGTTTTAGTTTGTTTCTATGACAATAGAATATGACTTATTAAGCATTTAATTAAAAAAAATACATTTTTAGTTTTATTTCATCACATGCTGGAGGCTTTTAGGTATCATTAAATTTCACCCGAAAACTTCTAGAAAAGTATTCTTAAGTAAACTAAAATACGTACAGACTAAATTGAAATATAGTTAAATTTTTTTTATATTACTCGAGTTTGTTTTTTCTTCATAATTTTTCAAAAATGTCGCATGCACAAATCCTTCAAGTTAATGCATGTGTGTGGTTAGCTAGCATGCGTAAATGCAAAATGCATAGAAACAGATTCGCATAGTCATGGGCATACTGTACAAATTATCCAGGCATTCTTTTGTTATCCTGTAAACGGTATTTTGTTGTCGTTGTCGTTGTTGTTGTTGTCGTTGTTGTTGTCGTTGTACTTTTCGTGTTGCCAGTGACGCCAACGCTGACGTTGGCTGCCATTGTTCAAAAATGTCACACTTTCTATACCTCTTAAATGCTGCGTCAGCAGGTTGTCTGAGCCTTGAGTCGAAAGCCAAAAAAACGTATTTGAAATAAAATAAAAAAATGTTGTACAATAAATTTAAATGGAAACTAAAAACACAACTATAAAAGAGTCTTAGGTGTTATGGACATTAGAGAGAGAGAGAGAAACAAAGAGGAACTCTTCTGGAAATTTTGAGCGTCTGCTGTCTTAAGTGGTATCTTGTGCAATGAGTCCAGCATGTTCTTGACTCACTTGGGCTTAACAATTTGCAGCTCAAGTGTTTAATTACTAAAACTACTTCAAGTGCTGAACAATGCTGAAAGCAAAACCCATGAAAATTATGAAACATGAATTCCAAGCATCGAGCTGTTAGGCTATTGCGGGACACTTCATTTCGTTGACGAGTGCTCAGCTGCACTCTGTAGGCAATATGCGAACAATTAGTGTTTTGAGCTGGCTAAATAGAGCCAAAGTCTCTGTTGTATTTAGTCACTCTCATTGTGGCCTTCAAGTGAAAGTTCGACTGGAATTTTGCATCTACTCTCCACATAACACATATATATATATATATCTCAGCTGTCTTATGATATGTGAACTCTTTCACAGTTGCGTGATTTGCTTGAGCCTGCTCGAGCGGCATTGGGGCGAGGGCATTACCAGCACGGCTGATACAATGCCGAAGCAGGTGCCATTGTCAAGCAGGATGCCTTTGATAACCAGTGAGTTTAAAGCCAGCCGCATATACGAATCCTTTCGCGCTCTCTCAACCGTCCAGGGCAAAAGTCGGCTCAGTCGTCGATATGTGAATGACACGAGTGCTTATGGCACGGCCAGCGCAATACGTAAGGCCCGGCCACGTACAGCCTCGGCGGACATGCTAAGCCGCAATATATCGAGCATTTTGGAGAATCTATTGAAGCGTTACGAGCAATCACAACTGCCCACCCACGGACAGGGCTTGCCGACGGTGGTGCGTACCAATATTCTGATACGCAGCATGGGACCCGTCTCGGAGCTGGACATGGATTACTCAATGGACTGCTATTTCCGTCAATATTGGCGCGATAAACGGCTGAGCTTTCAGGGCCCCATCAAGAGTCTATCGCTGAGCATCAAGATGCTGGACAAGATCTGGCGACCCGACACTTACTTCTACAATGGCAAGCACTCGCACATCCATACGATTACCGTGCCCAATAAGCTGTTGCGACTGGATCAGGATGGTGGCATACTCTATTCGATGCGGTGGGATGACGACTTTCCCAAATCAAATTCAATTCGTTCTTCAGCTTCTATTGTCTTTGCAGGCTCACCATCAAGGCCACCTGTCCCATGGAGCTAAAGAACTTTCCAATGGACCGTCAATCCTGTCCGCTTATCATAGGCAGCTGTGGGTAGACGTCTCCTCATTGACTTTTCCTCCTCTCTCCAACAATTCAATCTCCCTTGCAGATGGCTACACCAATCAGCAGCTGGTTTACGAATGGCAAAACCATGATGATGCTGTCTCCTTTGTGCCGGGCATGACACTCAACCAGTTCGATTTGATCAGCATGATGCATCGAAACTTTACCTCCACGCGCCGCGAGGGCGACTTCAGCGTGCTGCATGTCGCCTTCAATCTGAAGCGTCACACGGGCTACTTCCTAATACAGGTGAGAGGCATATATACATATATACGTCTTTCGATTCGCTTAGTTTGTGAGCTGCCTAGGTCTATGTGCCCTGCATATTGATTGTGGTGCTCTCGTGGGTCTCCTTCTGGATACATCGTGAGGCGACTAGCGATCGGGTTGGCCTCTGTGTGACAGCTGTGCTCACATTGTCCACAATTAGCTTGGATTCGCGCACTGATTTGCCCAAGGTTAAGTATGCAACGGCTCTGGACTGGTTTCTGCTCATGAGTTTTCTGTACTGCATTGCCACGCTGTTGGAGTTTGCGGGCGTTCATTACTTCACAAAGTTGGGCAGCGGCGAAATACCACGCATCGATGATGAATGGGAGGACATTGGAGCGCTGGGCTTCTCCACGGGCGAAGTAGCCGATGCGGCCGAGGCCAGCGATGACAGTGAGCCGGCCAACTCGGATAGCGATGTCTTTGTCTTTGCCGATCACGATACGCTGCACTGTGAGCTGCCCTTGCCAGCGGATCTAAATGTGGCTGGTTATCCCAAGCGCAACACCTTTAGCTGCCCCATTTACAATGTGAGTTTGCCGAAATGAGATAAGAATTCATGTGTGCCTTAATTTTGTTCGCATCTCTTTACTAGAATCAGCAGCAGGAGCCCGCACACATATTTCCACGACTCTCCTCGCACGCCTCGACCATGGAGCGCACCACCCAAACCGAACCGCCCGCCGTCTCTCGCATGCGTCAGATGTGGCTCTGTCTCAAGGGAGATGACAAATTTCGGCGGCAACGCGAACGCGATGCGGCCGCCGAGAAGAGCGGCCAGGGACGTCAGGGTGCTGGCTATGTGAACAGCATTTCATTGATTGATCGAGTGGCGCGCGTTGCCTTCCCCATGACATTTGCGCTGTTCAATTTACTCTATTGGCTGGCCTATGGCATGTACAAGAAGGAGTTCTCCTGGTCAATGATTAAGGCCTGAGGCGTTTGGTTTGGTTTGATTTCCAGCTTCCAGCTGAATTTGGCAAACACAGCTCATATACATCAATGCATGCTTTAGCTTGAAATTATTGAAACTAATTCAATATTGTTTTCCATTAACAAATAAAGTTGTGCTATTAAACATTGTTTGACGGTTTCTTAATGCAATTGAATAAAATAACTTGATTTAGCCTTGAAACGAGTATTTCAGTCGGGCGTTATCTACTGCTGAATACTCATTCAGGGTCTAAACTCAGTCAACTTCAGATGCTGCAAGATTTGTTTCTATTTGCCCTGCCTCCGATTGGTTTATATAGCATTTTTGCTAAATCAATAGATTTCTTTTTTATTAACAGAAAATGCTTCAATCAATTTTAAAATTTTCTCACTTTAGCTATAAAAGTAAAAGTAAAGATTTCAGCTCCCTAACACCTCTTGAGGTAATGGAAATGGGACTTTCTGATTTGTCACGCTTCTAGTGAAAATATTCGAAATTTATCAGTTGAGTATATACATGACTATATACATATATCAAATTCCAGATCTCCAGCTTCAATGTTTGCACATTTCACAAAACCAATATACCCATTTCAATTGAACTGAATGAGTATAACTTGATTTTCATTTATTTTGTTCAACATTAGTCTTCCATCTGCTTCATCCAATGTCGTTACAGCTGAAAAGTATCGCCCCACACATGATTCCCCGCCCAAGGGCAATAAAAATGCAATTTGTGTAAAATATGTAAACCATTTAAATAACATTTCTAAGAAATATACAGTAAATGATCTCGATGTTATTGTGAATATTGTGAATAATTATGAAAAGCACTTGATTGAACAAGAGTGAAATTATTCGCGTCACATCGAGCCGCTGCCATGAATCATTCAATGTTGATCCGTAATGCTAATTAATGCTGCGCAGCTCGTGCTATATATATATATATATATATATGTGGCCAAATGCATACCAATTCCTTGTACAATTTGGCTAAACTCGTACTTAATTAATCTGTACCTAAATTTGTCAAATTACCGGGAACACATTTACTGTGATTTACCTAGTGTGAATAGCAATACTAAACTATATATATAATTATATATATTTACTCAAATGTGTGTGTGTGTGAGTGTGTATGTGTGTGGGTGTGTCTGTGTGTATATGTCTATATATATATCGCATATGTATATGTATGTATATGTTGCGGGTTTATCATTCCATTTATATAAATTGGTCAATGTCAATATATATACTATATATATATATATCTATATATATATACCATATAGTTCATCAGTGGGAGGGCAGCAGGTGGTGGCCGTGGGGAGGCAATGATACTTGGTTAACACTTTTAGCCACAACTACTTATTCTAATATGTAGAAGATCCAATAGCCAAGATTGAAAGCACAAAAGCTAATCGGGAATATCAAGCGGGAGTACTTGTCGATAATGTTAACATCTTTGATTTTTGGTATTGTCGCCCTAATGGCCGAGGCGCTCTTCTTAATGGCGTGCATCATGCGTGGACGCGCTGAGATACCTGCTAAAAAGAGAGACAGAGAGAGAGAGAGAGAGAGAGAGTGAGTGGGAGAGCGAAAGAGAGAGTTTACTGGCTCACCTCTTTGGCCGCGATGTCTTAGCTGACTGCGACCTGTTCCATAGTTGCGTGTTATGCGAAAACTTGGCGGAAATTTTGCCAAGTCCATGGTCTCGGTGCCAATGGAGCCGAGGGTTACATTGTAGTTACCTTTGCGCAACGAAGGTATAGGACTCATGCGTACGTCCTGCAGCTCAATAATGTCTTCTGTGGTTGAACACGTTTCGGATTTCTCCAATTTACCTGCAAGTCAAATGCAAATCGAGGTAAAGTATCGCAGTTGACTCATTTACTCTAATAGATTCTAACAATTCTACCTATTTTATGTCGATCACAATCCTTTAGCTTTTTAATCTTCTTCTTGGCCCGCTTGCCCCAGTACGTATAATTGACGGCGGCATATTCGAGCAGCGCCGCAAACACAAACACAAAACACATCACCAAATATATATCGATGGCTTTCACATAGGAGATGCGAGGCAATGAGCTACGCACACCAGTGCTAATCGTCGTCATGGTCAGCACGGTGGTGATACCGAGCGCCACACGTGCGCTCGTCGCCTCGTGATTGATCCAGAATGATACCCAGGATAGCATCACGATCAGTATGCTGGGCAAATACGTCTGGAACACAAAGTATCCAATGTTACGCTGCAGCTTGAACGAGAGCGACAGACGCTGATAGACGCCAGTGGCCAGACGCTCCTTCCTGTCATTGGTCTCATATCCAATGATCGTAAACTGTGGCAGTTCGGCATCCTCGACGCCGCGTACCGGCGTTGGCTTCCAGTACATGACCACATCGCTGACCGTGTAACCATCTATAAGAATTGGTGAAAGATTTCGAATAAATTGTTAAGCTTATTGGATTTGAAATAAATGGAAAATTGATGAAAACGAAAGTAAATTCAAAATATATTTTATTAAAATTATTATATTTGAAATATATTTTAGATTTTTAACTAAAATAAAAGAAAATAATAAAATGATGATTGCAGGCTGCAAAGGGTAAATGAATTCAGCTAGAATCTAATTTGTATCTTGTTCGTATAAGAACTGACATGAAATCAATTTGAGCAATTGAAAATCTAATTGGATTATTGTAGAACATTTTTTCAGTAAGGGGCTTAGCAAAATATATATATTTTAAATATATTTTGGCTTAGATAGAAAATTAAAGAAAAGAGAATAACAAAATTGAACTTAAATCTCATTTTTATGTTGTTCTTATAAGAACTGTCATATATCCAATTGGGTCGACTATCAAACCAATTGGATTATGAATTTCCTGATTAATAAAGCTCATATCTTTCACTTGAGTGTGCTAAGTAAGACACGATAAGATAATGCCTTGTAGAAATTATAAGAATTTTATGATAATCTAATTTGAATATTGTGCTTATAGGCACAACAAAGGAATCGATGGGAATTGTGTAAAATCAAATTGGATTTCTTAATACTTAAAGCTTCACTTGACTTAACTAAAAGATGAGATACTGCCTAGATGTTAAAAGAATTTCACTGCAAATCATGAAATTTGTATTGGAACTGTCAAGAAAGCAATCCAATTGGATTATGATATGTTTCTATTGCTAGTTAAGGGTGTCTTTCAGCCTCGCTTGACTTACAGCTCTCGATTTCCACGGTACAGTTCTGTGAGTCCAGTGGGTAATAGTGCAAATCCATCATGCAGGCGAGTGTTGTGGTGAAGCGCATGCCGTAGGTAACGGCGCCATCGCCACCAAGACGCACCAGCTTATTGCGTTCGGTGACATCATGCAGAAAGCTAAGTCAAATATATTGCAAAGACAAGTAGCATATATATATATATATATTAATCTATATATATATATTTGACTGACCTGTTCTTGTCGTTGGCAAAGAATGTGTCTGGCACCCAAATCTTCTCGGCAAAGTCGCCAGATAGTGTTAGCACATCATTGACCCCATCGTCATCGGCATCGGTATCATAGTACGGGCCATAGATGTTGAAGGCCAGACGCTCGTCGCGCCAATACTGATTCAAGTACATTGTTATAGTATAGTCCTGTAAATGAATCGAGTTGCATTTATCTCGAAAGGTAATGTAATCTATATCCGTGTGACTTGCCATATTCACTTCGGAGATCGCATCAAAACTTGCTATAGTCAAATCCATGCCTACGTGCAATGGCTCGCCGCCGAAATTGGGACGCAACCGTATATCATATCCTTGCAATATTTTTGAGATCGTCTGCGTAACATTCTCTAAGCGGCCAGCGAGCATTTCCTTGCGCTTGCATCTGCAGTGGCAGTGGGCGAGAAGGAGCAGGAGGAGTACAGAGACAGAGAGAGAGAGAGAGAGAGAGAGAGAGAGAGACATATAAAATAGAGAGAGAGAGAATGATATATGTATACATTCGATTAGGTATTCAACTTACCGTACTACAGTTAGCTGCGCGCTTAGCACTAACAGCAGCAATAGGCTGTAACAGACGCCCAAGTGGCTCAGACACGTCATATTGTCGGCAGTTAACCGTTTGCTGTTGCTCTCCTCTCTCTGCGATTCTCAACTCGTTGGCATCGTTTCTGCTGATGTTTTCACTTTCATACCGGATGGCATTGCCTATCTCTTTGAATTACTTTGTCTTCATACACACGCACACTCTCCCTCTCTCTCTCTCTCTCTCTCTCTCTCTCTCTCTCTCTCTCTCTCTCACTCACACTCTCTTGCTCTTTCGTTCGCTTTGCTCTTAGCTCTGCATAGTTAGTCGCGTGTTTGATAACGATGCACAAATGTATTTATATCTAAATATGAAGAAACATTTACAATTGATAAGCACAGCACGTGACGCACAGTTAAATTATGTCATTACAAACACATATATATGTACATATGATTTATATATATTTATATATAGTATATATATGCAAAGATTTTTGAAGGTTTCGCTTTTCTAATTGTTTTCTCAAGTCGTTCAATGACATAGAATATTCAGCAGTCTGATAAGTGTTTGTTTATATGCGCGTCCTTCAAGCTTCAAGTTCCTGTTCAAAGACTCGGATGTATGATATGTACTATATATATATATATATGTATGTGCTCAACTATCAATGATTTATGTTTATTCATAATAAATGCCGAGTCCATATGCATAAGCACAAAATGCACCACTGAATATATGCTCAAACGTCTTTCTAATGCTTAACTAATGACAGACATTTATTTGTATATATATAATTATATTTATATATATATATATATATATATGCATATAGCTCAGAAATCTAGCTATAAGTGTGCATGAGTGCATAAATATGCTTTCCCTAATAGCGTTTTCTGAGAGCGTCTCATGCTTTTCCTTCTGCTGCTCATATATATATATATATTTTCTTTTTTTTTTTCTGCATTATATATAGTATTTTCTGTACGTTAATGTGGCCCTCATCATTGTTGCTCTGCCATAGACGTATGTACGATTGTTTGCCTTTTCAGTGTTTGACCCATTTTTCAGCTATTTCACTTTTTTTATACCCTGAACCCATTGAAAATGGGAATTCAGGGTATAATGGTTTTGTGAAAATGTATGTAACAGGCAGAAGGAGAAGTCGCAGACCCCATAAAGTATATATATTCTTGATCAGCATAAAAAAATAAGTTGATTGAGCCCTGTCCGTCTGTCCGTCCGTCCGTCCGTCCGTCCGTCCGTCCGTCCGTCCGTCCGTCCGTCCGTCCGTCCGTCCGTCCGTCCGTATGAACGTCGAGATTTCGGAAACTACAAAAGCTAGAGAGCTGAAATTTCACATGAACATGCGTATGTTAGCTACGCAGTACGAGTTTATTTTGTTTTTTCGATAACTCATCCCATTTCCAAATTATCGATAAAAAATCGAAAATTCGTTTCCATTTTTTAGGTTTTTTGGGCATAACTTCTACACTGTTTCAGCTAGAGACTTCAAATTTGTTTATTTAGATAGATATTATGGATACGCAGATTATGTAATTTACAGATTTTGGATGCCACGCCCCCTTCGCCCCCAATTTGAAAAAAACGCATTTCAAATACTAGAGACTTGCAATTTGGCATATAGATAGATTTAGATACTCTTAATCTACTTTGAAAATTTCATAAAGATAGTCCATCTAGAAATGGAGTTATGAGCGTCCAAAGTTCAGCCCAACCCACCCCCAAGCCACGGCAGCAACTGCGCAGTTAGCAGAGCGCGCGCATCTAAGTGCGTAAAGAAGAAGAGTATCACTTTTTTGCAGGGTTCAGGGGATCTCGTAGTCGAGCCGTCTCGACTAGAGCCTTCTTACTTGTTTCTTTTTGTTTTTCATTTACTGCCAAAGAAGAAAATAGCAAATGGCAATTGTGCCGTATTCGGATGCTCTATTTTTGAAAGGACACACATTTATAGGCACACACACAAACACACACACACACACAATGTAAAATATATATGTGTGACATTGCTCACAAGCCTTTTTGCAATTGCCTTTGGTATGGCAACAAATTGGCCAGTCTATGAATTTCTAGCACATTATCTCGACACGGGCACAAACAACACTGGCTTCGAATATTAATTTGCTGTAACCCACAAAACAAACAATGAACAACATCGACAACAACAACAACAAGCAAGAAGAAGCATGAACACAACGAATTAAACACGTCAAATGGGGCTTACGAGTAACACGGATGCTCGCAAAAAAAAAAAAAAAAAAAAAAAAACAAAAAGCTGAAGCTGAAGCTGAACAACAAAATAAAAGCCAAAATGAATATTACGATTTCTCATTCACTTTTTCCCGCTCGTCCTATATCTAATGTATATATGTATCTGTATCGCATCGCTGGCAGCGCGCGCGTCGTGGGCAGCAACAAAATTGGTTATATGGAGCGGCGGCTACCGTTGCTAGCTAACGAATGATTACTGTCAGTTACCGTTCGTCTTCGGCTGCCACTGCTGCCACAGCTTCTGCTGCTGCCGACTTGCTCTTGCTCTAATTGATGATGAAGATGATTATGGTGGGGCCCTGGGCCTGCGCATATTACATTCCGGGGCGACATTCCACTGCCAGCCCCACGTAACAAGCGCGCTTTCATTCAGAATCACGAGATGCCAATGCTCATTTAGGGTTGTCACCGTCACACGAGTCGTTTCGCTGCTGTTGCCTGGCGCCATCTGGTGAGCGGTGCCAACACTCACACACACACACACACACACACACACACACACACACACACACACACGGGAACTTATGATGACTTGAGCATCGCATAGAAGAGTGACAGCATTAATGTTAAGTATTTCAGGTACTTTAGATGTACTCTAGTTTGCATCTCATTTGAATTGTTCAGCTAGATGTTTAGCTTGTTTTAGTCAGAAGGAAGAAGAACATCGAATTTTGCCATATGCAAATGGCAAGGCAATGGTATACGGTATATAGTATATATATAGTATATAGTATATAATATACATTATATAATATATAGTATATGCCCAGCTCATGTCTCTCTTCAGCTAGGCGAGGCTAGGCTGCTTATATATACATATATCTATATATAGTCCCTTCTAAGCCTGGCTCATACTGCGCTTAACGTATATGTCTATAGCTATATCTATATATATACACCTTTATATATATATATAGAGCTCTATTCTAGGTCCGCGTGCGGGCAGCGATAAGTTTTGGCCTGAATGGCTGGGCCTGGTAAATTGATTTTGGCCAGCTGTTTGGCATGGGCGTGTGAGAGTCAGTTTGTGCACTCCCCGTTCAATGTAACTCAATGATAAAAGCTTCAAATGCTGTGCCACAAAATGTGTGTTTTTTTTTTTTTTTTTCGTTGACCAGCGAAAGCTAAGCGCAAAGCAGAGAACTTTTGCCAAAGAAAATCGAGAAACAAAAAAAATCAAAGAAATCACAAAAGCTTGCTCAGAGCGAATTGCGAGACAAGGACTACAGCAACAGCAGCAACAGCAGCAACAGCAGCAACATCAGCATCAGCTTGCTGTTACAGTTACAGTTACATTGTTTTACGCAATCGCCTCGGCATGTCTCTCTGTGTGTGTGTGTGCGCGCAAGTGAGCGCAAGCCGGGTCTATGTATGTGTGAGCTGCGCTCGGTCCATTCAGTAAGCCCATTGAGAAACCATTGTGTTCGTCTTGTTTATGCTCAGCTAACGCTGGCTGCAAGCTTTCGTCTAGCACACACAGAGACAGGACACACGCGCACAGATACTTACAGAGACGCGCATCACACACACACACACACACACACACACGCACACGTACAGTGTATATGTGTATGGCTCAGCTGCGAATTGGGAATGACGACCGATGCTGCGGCTGCTGCTTTGTATCTCTGGCAATTTCACATTTAGTAGCACTGAGCACGGGAGCAGACGTTCCAAGCCCGTACGCACGTACATGACGACGCTTCGACAACAACAACAACAACAACAACAGCTACAACAACAGCAACAGCAACAACAACAACTGTCATAGCTACAACGACAACAACAAGTTACATGGAGCTTCAGCAGGGACTTGGCCAACAGTAAAAGAAAAAAGCTAAAATAAAAACAACAAAATAACATAAAATTAAAATCGAAAAAACTAAGAGCAAATTTTAGCTTAAAATTTAAGTGTGTGTGTGTATTATTTTTTTTATTATTTTTATTTTTTTTTTTAAGTGCTGTGCAAAGCGAATCGATGAGGCAAGCAAAGGAATCAACAGAATTCCGAGCACACATGCACACACACACACACACAAACATAATGTGTGCAGAGCTGTGTAACTATTGAAACAAATATATCTATATCTAAATATATATATTTCTATATATATGCAATTGAAAATTTCGCATAAAATTGTGTTGACTAAACGGCTTAAGCCATTAAATACATAATATGTATGTATCCACATACATTGTGCAGTTCGTAGGTGTGTGTGAGTGCGCATGCTCCACATAATATTTTATTTAGTGCAGCAGGAGCCAAACTCAACAAAATAAAAAAGAAAATTAAAAAAAGAAACACTCAACAACAACGAAAGAAAATACAACAACCACAGTGAAAGAGACGTGCAGAGACTTGGATTCTGGAATCAAATCAAATTGGCATGGAACAAAAATTGTTCTAAAAATAAAATTAGCGGCGCTTGGGCAAATGCCGCCTCCGCATTCGCCAAAGACTTAGAGAGTGGGTGTTTCCCACGCCGGAACACATACACACATACGCATCGAATACTGACACACACACACACACACACACACGCACACACACACACCCACATATACGCAGTTATAAAATCGCTAGCGGTCGCAGCAGCAGCAGCAGCAGCAAATGGCAATAACAGTTATAAAAATATACTAAACTAATTTGTGAACTTTGATAAAAAAAAAAAAAAACAATAAAGAAAAAAACTATATGAATTAAATGCAAAATAAATTATAATAAAAATTCGACTAAGCTCTAAATGTTGCACAAGCAATCGCAACAGGCATTTGTACAAATTCAAGCTTGACTTCAAATCGTTTATCTAATATTTAAATAAAATATTAAGCAAAAATGAAATCCATTATGATTTAATTGTAATTACTGCAACAAAATGCTCAGCTTTTACATACATACATAGACAACTATGTATATATGCATGTAAGCCAAGCCAGCAGCAATATAACAGTTAAATTAAATCTTCTATAAATATACATACAACGTACATGTCATAATGTAGAGCTAATAAGATAGAATATTTCGTTTATCGATTGACAGCTTTAACGTGCTCCGTTGGATTTCTCTCTCAACTACATAAATAACTAATTGAAAAAAAAAAAATCAACAACAACAGCAAAAACATGAAAATTATAAAGAAATAACAAATATTAATAAAAACGCTTATGAAATCAAATGAAGACTGATGTATGAAATGTGTAACAAGTGATATTAAAACTTGCGTCGAATCGTGGTATAGTGCAGACAAATGTTTTATGCAAATTCCGTTTGCCTTCAAACGCCCAGCAATAGCAATAACAACAACCTCAACAACAACAACAACAGTAACCTCAACCATCTTCACAACAACAACAACAGCAACGACAGCAGCCGCAGCAGCAGCAGCAAGTTGGCGTGCCAGGGTAAACCGATGTACATATGTATGTATGGCACAATACATATGTATGTACATACGGTTTTGTGAATGTGACACCTACGCAACGCGAAGTGCATTAAAGTGCGAGTACAGCAGCAGCAGCAACAGCAGCAGCAGCAGCAGCTCAACTCCAATCAGTAGCGCGTCACACGCACGCGCCAAAAACCGCTAAAACAAAAAGAGACAACAACAGCAGCAGCAGCAGCAGCCGCCACAGAAGCAGCACCAGCAGCAGCCACAGAAGCAGCGCCAGCAGCAGCCGCAGCAGCGCCGCCGTGCGTGCGCTCCATTGTGTGTGCGTGTGCGTGTGCCTCTGCCTCTGCCTCTGCCTGTGCCTGTGTGTGTGTGTGTTTGTGTGCGTGCGGTGGCAATGTATTTGCTAGCCTTGCCGTTTTGCCCTTTGGTGTGCCTGCTATGCTTGTGTAAGTATATTATCTCTGTCACGTACATCCTCAACACTCACACACTCACACACACACACACACATAGCTAAATATACACCCACACAGCCAGCATGCTTTTGCGTACTTATCAATGAAAATTGGTATTAGCATTAGCATTAGAGCATTCTCCAGAGATTAAGTGCAAATTTTAAGCGATTAGCCAACTAGGGGCCAACAAGCATTCCATAAATTGTCTATTTTTAAATGCCAGCTATATATGAAATATTTCTATATACATATATGTATAAATATATGTATATACATGTGTATATAGTCCCTCTCAACATTTGTTATACACATCAATTTCTTGTTGTTATTTCCTCTTCAATAAATTTTAATTGAATATTTAAAGTGTTTACTTTGCATTTGTTTCTTTTCCATTAACTTTGCAATTTTCTTTGGAGCTCTTCATTTTGTGTATCTACATATGCATAAACATACGTATATGTGTGTGTGTTTGTGTGTGTGTGTATGCTACACCTATGTGTGTATACCACCTGTTAGTTTATTAGCCCACGCACATTTGCAGCCATTAGCACATACATACGTATATGTGCTTAGATGTGCATGTGTGCACATAATTAATTAATTATTTAATAATTTTTTATAAAACTTGCTTTTACTTAAAACTATTTTCGAACTGGGGTTTTGCATTTAGAGTCATGTATTACAATTTTGAAATATTTTGTATAAGAAATATTTTATGTATTGGCTGTTAGAAATTTAATTTTTATTAAACTATTTATTAATTAAAAATAAAACTATTTATTTATTTATTTTTTCTTTTTATTTAGCTATTTATTTTTATTTATTTTTTGTTATATTGTTTGTTTCTTATATATTTATTTATTAATTTATTTACAATAATAATATTTTTTTTATTATTATAATTTTTGTTTGGTTCTTCATAAGAATTTAAAAAACAATACAAATTTAGCTAACTTTTCATAAAACTCTTTTGTTTTTGCATTACAAATAGTTTCGCTAATTAATGCAATTGAAAATAATTAAATATGCATTTCGAACTTTAGCTGGGAAAACTGTTTTTTAAATGAATTAAATAATTAAAAGTCAAATAACTTAGTTTTTTTGCAATTAAAATAGTTTTAGTAGCTAAAGCAAAATAGAATATTAATTTCTACGTTTTCTATGCAGAGAAGTTTAACTATTTTTAACAAAGTTAATTGAATAATTCAAAGTCAAACAGCTTAGTTTATACATTTAAAAAAAAGTTTTGCCACTTAATGTAAAATTAAATATTCGCTGGTAAAACTATTCCATGTTAGTTAGAAAATTTGTTTGATTTAATAATTAAAAGCAAAATAGTTTGATTAATTTTGTATTTTCAACCGTTATAGTTGGTTTTAAAATAAATATTATTTTAGGTTTCTTTTAATGTCCTTAACTAGTATTACTCAGAATTACTATTAAGATCTAGTTTTGTATTCATGTACATACATTTAGGAACTCAACTTAGTTTTTTTTATGAATGGAATTTGTATTATAATTCAGCAATCAGTTCATACATCTAAGCATAGCTCGCATATAACTGTTAACCGCTTGAGCCTTTATGATCGATTCGCGAGATCAACAGACAAGAATACTCACTCGATCTCGCTCTCGCTCAGAGCCTTCAGTTCTTTTCGTTTCGGGCTTCGGTTGAGCGCTTTGCATTGAACTATTCGTGTGATGCTCTCTCGCTTTCTACCCGAACATCTTTTAGGGAGAGCTACAATTGACGCTCGCCCAATGGGGATCATCAATGAGCTAGCAAATAACTCATGGAGTCCATGCAAGCAGACTTCACACTCACATATAGATTCTTGCACTCAGGTGAAGAAGCGATGCAATCAGTTGCTCTCTGAGTATTTTCTCACACTCTGAGTGAAAGACACTTATTTGCAGACATTGCGAAACGGTGATTGTGGATTATCTCCTCCCAATATGGACATCTAGCTCATGAAGATATTTTATTTTGATTTATACGAGCGAATAGTTACAGCAAATACAGTCAGTGATATATTATTCAGTCATGACAACAATTAGAATTTGCTTATGCAAACTTAAAAATAAATTAGAGCATACTTTTCAGCATATCAAATATTTCTTTATAGCTAACAATTACGATATGATCATGCTTCCAATTCTTTGCTTACAGGTTTGGGAATCGGCAATTTAACTCATGGACTTGGTGAACAGTATGATCGTGGAATAAACAATCTTGGCGGCGGTGCCGAAAATACTCAAGAACGTCCACAGCAGTGGTATCAGCCGGCGCATCCGCGCTCGGCCAATGCCAACGGACATGGTGTGCACGATGATGACTTAACTGACGATCTGTTGCATAAGGAGGATGATCATGATTACCTAACCGCATCGGACTATCCGCCACATCAGGAGCATGACCATGATCAGCACGAGCACGAGAGTGAGGGTGAGAGTGAGCACATGCATGAGCACGATCACGATCACAATCACGAGAATGAGAACGATCATGATCATGATCATGAGCATGACCATGACCATATTGATGATAATCTGGAGGATAATGGCGACGGTAGCAAGATGTATGGTCATGTTTATATTAAGGAGCCAATGATACCTCATAAGCCGAGCGTCACGTCCGGCACTGGCACAACTAGCTCAGGTGATACACCCAAATTTCGCAATGTGGGCGCACAGGGTGGGCGTGGCGATATGTATGTGGTGCGTGAGTCAGATAGACAGACGAGCTCAAGGGGTCGCGACGGTTTCGTGGCCGGCGCCAGCAACAAGCAAAAGGGATTCCGGCCATTCGCCAATCGAGTTGTCGTCCACGATGATCCACGGCAGCTGGGCCAGCCCGGCGACGGCTACAGCGCACCGCCGTCCACTGGCTGCCACAATACCTGCGAGGAGTCGCAGTGGCAGTGCAGCAATTGTCAATGCATCGAGTCACATGCCCGCTGCAATCGCGAGGTGCAGTGCACCGATGGCAGCGACGAGTACGACTGCGACAACATGGACGACATGATGTCCAAGCTGCAGAAGGAGTGCGAACAGAGCGGCCTCCATGTGATGTGCCCCAAGACTTATCGCTGCATCAACAAAGACTGGCTGTGCGATGGCGACGATGATTGCGGCGATTATTCAGATGAGACGCACTGCGGCGCCCGCACCAACTGCACCGATGATCAGTTTGAGTGCCAGAACGGCTTCTGCATTCAGCGCCTGTGGGTATGCGATGGCGAAAACGATTGCAAGGATTACTCGGACGAGGCGCACTGCAATCGCAGTAGCTGCACCGACGAGCACTTCACCTGCAACGATGGCTACTGCATTTCGTTGGCCTTTCGCTGTGATGGCGAGCGCGATTGTGATGACAACTCCGATGAGATGAAGTGCCCGGCCGTCATCAACAGCTGTCCGGAGGGCGAGTTCAAGTGCCGCAGCGGACTGGGTGGTGCCGGCGGGCCCAGCGGACAGTGCATTCTCAATCGCTTTCGCTGTGACGGCGACAACGACTGTGGCGACTGGAGTGACGAGGAGAACTGTCAGCAGAAGCCGTCGCAGTGCACATCGGCCGAATACAAGTGTGCGGATGGCACCTGCATACCCAAGCGTTGGAAGTGCGACAAGGAGCAGGACTGCGATGGCGGTGAGGATGAGAACGATTGCGGCAACATGAGTCCCGAGCATCCTGTGACCTGTGGACCCGACGAATTCACCTGCCACAATGGACGTTGCATTCTGGTAAGTTCAATGAAGTTACCTTGAGGATCAATCGCTCGATTGTTTCAACCGTTTCAAATCACTTTTAGCGCACTTGGCTCTGCGATGGCTATCCGGACTGTTCGTCGGCGGAAGATGAGGTCGATTGTCATCTGCTGTGTGACGCCGGCCAATTTCTCTGCCCGGCCAAGAAGAACATCACCAATCTCAAGTGAGTGCCATAGAATCCCTAGCCCCTGGGTTAAACAATTAAATCAATTAAATGCCGCGATTCCTCTGCAGAATCTGCGTGCATCAGAAGCACGTCTGCGATGGCCAAAACGATTGTCCCCTGGGCGAGGACGAGGTCAACTGTCCCGTCGAGCAGAAGTGCCCCGAGCCCCAGCAGTGCGAGCAGCTGTGCATCAAGACGGCCCGAGGCAAAGATGAATGCGCCTGCCGCTTGGGCTATCTAATGCATGCCAACAAGCGCAAGTAGGTTCCTGCCTCGTGTCTCCTTTTCTATCATTGCCCAGTGTAATCTGTATTCTGTTTCCTGTTTCCTGCACAGCTGCACGGACATTGACGAGTGCCAATATCTGACGAGTCCCGTCTGCTCGCAGAAGTGCCACAATACGTTGGGCTCGTTCGTCTGCTCCTGCGAGATGGGCTACATCTTGAGGCCGGATCTGCGCACCTGCAAGGCGTTGGGCGGCGCGATGACGCTGCTCGTTGCCAATCGTTGGGACATACGGCGCGTGACGCTAAGCAATAATCGTTATATGGCAATAGTCAAGGGATTGCACAATGCAATTGCCTTGGACTTTCATCATCGCAAGGGTTTGTTGTTTTGGTCGGATGTCTCCACAGATGTGATCAAAGTGGTTAACATTAATGGCACCCAAGTGCGCAGCATTATCAAATGGGGCTTGGAGTCGCCGGGCGGCATTGCCGTTGATTGGATACATGATTTATTGTTTTGGACTGACTCGGGCACACGACGTGTCGAGGTGTCCAATTTTCAGGGAAACTTACGTACAGTGATAGCTTCGAGTGATCTGGATAAGCCGCGAGCGATTGTCATCCATCCGGGCGAGGCTCTTGCATTCTGGAGCGACTGGGGACCAAATCCGAAAATCGAACGCGCTCATATGGATGGCTCGCAGCGACAAGTGATTATATCGAAGGGCGTTACCTGGCCAAATGGCCTGGCCATTGATTATCCGAATAGTAAAATATATTGGGCCGATGCCAAGCAACATGCGATTGAGTGCTCCAATTTGGATGGCAGCGAACGCATCAAAGTGCTCAGCACCCATCTACCTCATCCATTTGCCCTGACCATATTCGAGGACACGATGTACTGGACCGACTGGAATACAAAGACTGTCTCAGCTGCCAATAAGATAACCGGAAAGGGTTTTCGTTCGGTGCACGAGAATTTTCATTTCCCCATGGACATACATGCCTATCATCCGGCACGCCAGCCGGACTATCAGGATCGCTGCCAAAAGGACAGACGTGGCTTGCGTGGCGGCTGTTCCCATTTGTGCCTCCCCAATAAAACCTCACGCCGTTGCGGCTGCCCCATTGGTCTGTCCTTGAAGGACGATGGCAAGACGTGTAAGAATGCCCCAGATAAGCTCGTCTTAGTGGCACGCCGCAAGGATATTCGCCTACGCCAGCTGAACACGAAACCCTCTGGGCCCAACGATGTCGATATGATTGTGCCATTGGACAATTTAAAGCATGCCGTTGCTCTCGACTGGTGCAGTGAAACCGATTTCATCTATTGGACCGACGTGGAGCGCAGCTCCATCAATAAGGCTCATCTCAATGGCAGCTATCAACAGCGCGTTGTCCATTCCAATTTGGTATCACCCGTTGGCCTGGCTCTCGACTGGATTACCGACAAACTATACTGGACAGATCCCTCAACCAATCGCATCGAAGTCGCGACCACAAATGGCAAAATGCGTACGCTGCTTGTCTGGGAGAAGTTGGACAAGCCGCGCGACATTGTGGTAAATCCGATTGGTAAGTCTTCCAAAAGTATATTAAGAGAGAGAGAGAGAGAGGGAGAGAGAGAACAAGAGCTAGGAAGTCTGCTATCTCCTTCTATGCCATGTCATACAAACTTAGAGCTCTTGGAAGTTTCTTTTTGAAGGGTCTAGCTCACTATTATAAAATGTTTAACTTTGCAATCCATAGATGGCTTCATGTTCTGGTCCGATTGGGGTGAGGAGGCAATGATCGAGCGAGCCAATATGGATGGTGCTAGTCGTGTAATCATAGCATCTAAGAAACTTATCTGGCCCAACGGTCTGGCCATCGACTACGATCAGCATAAGCTTTACTTTGTGGACGGCGGAACAAAGACGCTGGAGAACATGAATTTCGATGGCAGCAGTCGCAAGGTCATAATAAGTAAGTAGAGAAACTTCCATTCACAATTGAAGTGCAAGTGCAGGCTAATGGCCAATATCGTATAGATGGACTGGGTCATCCCTTTGGTCTGGATGTGAGCGGCGGTCGCGTGTACTGGACGGACTGGGATACCAAGTCGGCGATGAGTGCCGATAAATTGACGGGCAAGAGCGTGAGCACGGTGATTGCCAATACCAGTGACCTGATGGACATCAGGGTATTCCATCGCACACGCAGGCGTGTCTACAATGCGTGCGATAAACAGAACGGCGGCTGTTCCCACCTTTGCCTCCTGAATCCGGTTAGCTTTACGTGCGCCTGTGCTGTTGGGGTGCAATTGAAGGAGGATCGTCGCACTTGCTCCGAGGGTCCAACGAAATACATTCTCTTTGCGCATCGCATCGATATACGTCAAATCTCCTTGGACTTTGATCATCTAATCGATGTGGTGCTGCCATTGCCCCCGATCTCGAATGCCGTTGCCCTCGATGTGGACCTGAAGACGGGCTACATTTTCTGGTCGGACACCATTGAGAATGTGATCATGAGTTCCAGTGCCGATGGACTGCATGTGCATAAAGTGATTGGCGAAAGTCTAGAGAATCCCGATGGACTGGTTGTCGACTCGATCGGACGCATGATCTACTGGGCTGACGCCGGTCGTCATACCATCGAAGTGGCCACGCTCGATGGCAATAATCGGCATGTGATTGCGTACAAGGATCTGGAGTCGCCACGCGGCTTGGCGCTCGATTACGAGGCGGGTCTACTCTTCTGGACAGACTGGGGACACTATCGAAAAATCGAGCGCTCACACTTGGATGGCAACGAGCGCTCTCGCATTGTGACAGCCAATCTGGGCTGGCCGAATGGACTCTCGCTCGATCTGAAGAGCAAGCGCATCTATTGGGTGGATGCTCTACGCAAGACCATTGATTCATGCGACTACACAGGCAATCAACGCAAGTTGATCATGTCGTCCCTACATCATCCCTATGCTCTGGCGCTCAGTGATGATCACATCTATTGGACGGACTGGAAGTCGAAGGCTCTTCACATGGCCGATCGCCGTCAGACCAGCAACAAGCGTGATGTCATGACCAACATTGATGGCTTGATGGACATTAAAGTGATTATCAAGCAACCGCTGCTCACGGAAAATGTCTGCGGACGCAACAATGGCGGCTGCTCCCATCTATGCCTGCGCAATCCGGGAGGCTATTCGTGTCAGTGTCCCACTGGACTCAAGTTGCGGGAGAATAGCACCACCGAATGTCAAAATCTACCCGATGTAAGTCACCCAACTATCGTTATCAGGTAACCGATTTCATTTTCGCACCTTCTCCATTTAGGATTATCTATTGATTGCGCTGCGCTCGGGCATTGGCATGATCTCGCTGAACAGCGGCGACTACATGGATGTGGTCCTACCCATCAATGGGGTGCATGGGGCCGTAGTGCTGGATTATCATTATCGCAGCAATTGGCTATTCTTTGCTGACGTCAATATGGATGTCATACGCAGGGTGAATCTCCTGAACCTAACCGAGAGCAAAGTGGTGGTCAGCACGGATTTGTTGACACCCAATGGTATTGCAGTTGATTGGATTGCCGACAATCTCTATTGGTCGGACACGGATCGCAAATTGATTGAAGTGTCGCGTCTCGATGGCAGCTGCCGCAAGAAACTCATTACGGAAGATCTGGGTGATCCACGCTCACTTATCGTACATCCCTCCAAGGCGTAAGTGTCTTAGTTCGCTGAGATAATATTTTATTGTATTGATAATAAATCAATTTGTTTTCATTGTTGCAGCTTATTGTTCTGGTCGGATTGGAACTCACCGTCAAAGATCGAGCGCAGTCTTTTGGATGGCTCCAATCGTACGGCCATTGTGACATCGGGCATTGGCTTTCCCACAGGTCTAACCATTGATTTTAGGTAGGTATTAGGGAAGATTGGTTTATGACTTGATAAAGACTTGATCACATCTTCTGCAGCAATCGACGTCTGCTTTGGGCCGATGCACTCGAGGATAACATCGGCCAGGTTGACTTCAATGGCAAACGCCGTCAGACAATTGTGCCCTATGCACCACATCCATTCGGTCTAACGATGGTAAGTTGGAGAGCTGAGTTTCCCATTACTATCCCACTTAATGCTAAACTATACCAACTCTGCAGTTTGAGAATAATATTTACTGGACCGACTGGTACAACAAGTCCGTGTACCGATCTCAGCGTGATCCTCGCCAGGGCTACAATTATCCATTCGAGGTGCGCGACGCTCTCAGTGGAGCGCTCGATATACGCGCCGTCTCGCTGCAGCGGCAGGTGAAGACCTGGAATCAGTGCGCTCAAGAGAATGGAGGCTGCTCGCATCTGTGCTTCTATCGTGTCGTTGATTATGTATGTGCCTGTCCCGACCGCCAGGAGAGCGATGGCCGTCTGTGCTCGACCACACCCAAAGAGTTTGTGCCGGCACGACTCGAGAGCGAGCAGCAGCCAGACGATTCGGATGAACTGACCGATGAGAGTGGTTCGACTGATAACCAGAATAACAATAACCAGCATGACGATGACCTCAAGGCCAAGGAAAATAGGCAGCGCGAGTTCTTTGTGATCGTCGCACTGGGCGTGGTCATTGTCATGGTTATCATTATAATGCTAGTGATATTTAGTAAGTATTAAATTGTTCTTTGATATAGCATATTATTAACCTATATGTGCCTGCAGTGCTCGCTTTTAATACGAATCGCAAAAAGGCGAAGCGCAATTCACGCGGCTCTAGCCGCTCTGTACTGACATTCTCCAATCCCAACTACAATGTGGATGGCACCCCAATGGAGCCCAAGACGAATATCTGGAGACGATTCAAATATGATAAATCGCATGTGAGTTCTAAGTGAATGAATATGATTATGAATAGATATGCTGTAGCTGAAGAAGAAGCTAGAATTATCTGCCAAAGCAATGAAGATATTGCTTCGCCTTTTCTTTCAATTTTAGACCCTAAACCCTTGAAAATAGGAAATCGGGTTATAATGGTTTTATTGAATGTATATAACAGGCAGAGGAAGGCGTATCTGACCCCATAAAGTATATATATTCTTGATCAGGCTGACGAGCTGAGTCGATACAGTCATGTCCGTCTGCCCGTATGTTTAAACGCTTCAGAAGATATAAGAGTTAGAGACTTCATTCTTTTTGTGCTAGGTCCGTATATTATACGCGCAGATCGAGTTTGTTTAAAGAAATCGATAACTTTTTTCGTTTCAAAGTTATCGATAAAAACATATTTTACAAAATTATATCTCGGTCAGTTTTAGAACTAGTCTTCAAGTTTTTTTTTATATATATAGATACTAATTTAATACAATTTCGATTTTTGTCAGATTTTGAATACCGGTCCCCAATTAATTATTATAATAATATTATTATATTTTTTTTTTTTATTAAAAATTTGTATATTTTATAAAACAAGGTTTCAGCTACCTTCAGTGCCGACCTAGTCTTTTTTTGTATGAGTTAGGACATGACAAAATATGTAATGAAGTTTCAAATTCTAACAAAATTGTAGCAAGAAGCTAGAAATCTTCGTTTACCATGAATTCCTTTAGCCTATTACTTCTAGCTTAACAGTTTATATTATATTCAAATTTGTATAATATTGTTACATTTTCTTTATATATATGTATGTATATTTTTGTAATTAGGAACGCGCCGGGGTGTACGAGGAGCGTAGTCTAACCACGGAAACTGCCTCGTCCAGCCTGTTTGTGCCAACGCCATCGCCGATGGCGTCGCCGTCAACAAAGACTATGCAACTGACAACGCTATCGACTATCACATAAATTGAAAAAAAAAAAAAAAAAAACAAATAAGTAAAAGAAAAAAAAAAAAAGAAAAATAAAATTTAAAAAAAAAAAAAAAAAAAACTAAGAAATAAACAAAAAAAAAAACAAAACATGAAACATTACATAACTCAAAGAAACATTAAAATGCATTCCATAAAAAAAAAGAAAACACAAAAACAAAAGAAGGCATACTACATAATTATTAATACCATTTTGTTACTATGAGAATGAGATAATGATAAATAAGCTGATAATGATAATGATAATGATATTGATATTGATAATGATAATGATAATGATAATGATAATGATAATGATAATGTTAATGATAATGATATTGATATTGATATTGATATTGATATTGATATTGATATTGATATTGATATTGATATTTCATATTGATATTGATAGATATTGATATGATATTGAATGATATTGATATTGATATTGATATTGATATTGATATTGATATGATATTGATATTGATATTGATATTGATATTGATATTGATATTGATATTGATATTGATATTGATATTGATATTGATATTGATATTGATATTGATATTGATATTGATATTGATATTGATATTGATATGGATATGGATATATTGATATTGATATTGCTATTATTGATATGATATTGATATTGATATTGATATTGATATTGATATTGATATTGATATTTGATATTATGATATTGATCTGATATTGATATTTGTATTGATATTGAAAATGTTAATTGATAATGCTAATGATAATGATAATGACGACTATGATGATGACGTATGTTGTATGTATAGGGCAAAAGAAGCTGATGCGCTCAGACTCTTTAGTTATATATTCGGGTTAGGTGTGATGCTTTGGTAAAGGCATACATAAGTATATATATATGTACATGTGCATATATATGTATATGTATATATATGTATATATATGTGTATATATATATATATAAATTATCTGCCGAACTGGCTGTGTAATTTAATTGATGAATAGTAAAGACTCAGGCCTGTTACAGACGTCGATTTTTATAACATTTCATTTGTATTTGAACAGTCAGCTATTTATGCCGTGATTCTACTTGCCTAAAACAAAACAAAACAAAAAAACAGAAAACGAAGAAAAGGAAAAATGGAAAACAAAACAAACAAAAAATATAATAAAATAAATATAGAAAATATGTAAGTATGTAGTGGGTATGTATGTATGGGTAGACAAGTCCTTTCAGTACCAGTACACTATGTGTTAGTACATCGTATACTATATATATATATATATATATATATATATATATATATATATATATATATATATGTATATGTATATGTATGTATTTGTCTGTATTTATATGTGTGTATATATGTTTTCAACTTATACTATATGCACTTATCTGTACCTAAGTATACATTTATCTTAACTTTGGCTTACGTTTTTTCGAGTGTAAATAAATTGAGCGGACGAGAGGTTTTTGCATATAATTTGTTTGAACAAATGAAAGGATTTTTTGTCTCGTTTTTGTTTATATATAGAAATAGGTCAGACAAAGCAGGATATACTTGAAAAGCATATAGAAGAGATAGAAAGCAGTTAAAGTGTGAATAAAACAGAGACAGACAGACGGAGAGAGAGAGAGAGAGAGAAATGTGAATATAATGCGCTTAAATTATACAAATATATATATACTTATTATTTAATTAAAATTTCATTTCTTAATTATATAATTTTGTATCAAATTTTAAAATATTCAAAAAAGGAGCGCACTTTATATATTGCATAATTTTCTTTTCTTTCAATTTACTTGCTGCTATTTCACTCTAACCCATACAACTCTGAATATTCGCTAGAATCAAAAAACGAAAACAAAAAAAAAAAAAAAAAAAAAAAGGAAAGAAAACAAAACTGAAATGTAGTAAACCCATTTAAAAAAAGGTTAACTCACTGTGAACTTTCAAAGATTCACAATGTATTTTGTTTCACTTTGTTGTGTTGTTGGATTTTTCAACACTGGTTAAACTGAAGACATGAGAGCTGGCGCAATGTGTATAAAAGATTAAAAACAAATATAAAAAAAAATATGAAAAAAAAAAAAACGAAAAACGAAAAATGATAAACGAAAAAATTGCAACACAGTTGCAAAGAATTGTAAATGTTAGTTATACTCGAGCAAGTATTATCACGTTATAAATGTGGCTACAATCGTTAAAAATCGTCTGGGCATAAAAGAAAAATAACAAATATAACTGTAATATAATTCACAATTGGTTATGTTTTAATCAACAAAAAATAAAATTAAAAAAAAAAAAATCATATTGTAGATACATAAATAAATATCTACTCAACTATGCTTTCCGTTCAAAGGCCTGTCATTCGCCATTTCACTAAGTTGACATTCGATTCTATAATATATTTTGTATATTTATTCTTGTTTCTACTCGCCTTCACATATAGCTCGTAAATATTTCATTTCGCATTTGATTTGAATCTCATGTGAGTGTGGGCTAACCAATTCATCGATATAGAAGCATTCATTCACAACTAAGCCACATTAACTGGATACATAGAGAGAACTAGTACAAACGGGTGTACATATACTTATAACAGTCAGTGTTGCCAATACAAATGTAATATTTTTAACAAGAGAGATTGCCTTTTTGAAAACAAACAAAATCAAAATAAACGAAAACAAAGAAAAAAAAAAAAAAAAACAAAACAAAAACAAAAACAGAAGAAAAAACGAAGCAAAATAACAACTGATTTTAAAGAGAAACAAACTTTCGAATGTTTATATATATATTTTACTGTTAACATTTGTGTTAATTCTTCTGGCACTAAAAAAATAAATAAATAAAAAAAATATATATATATATAAATAAATATTTTCGTATTCTGAATACAGAAATAAATATAATAAAATGGCGACACTGATTCAATGAGCAAAAAACAAACGAAATGAAAACTAGAAAACAAACAAAAAAAAAAAAAAAAAAAAAAAAAGAAAAAAATTACTAAACACAAATAGGAGCAGAAGTACTATAGAAACTGGTTTTAATCTTCCGTATCTCAAGCAGTTGGAATTTTTCGACACTAGCAATCGCAATTTTATCAAATTCAGCGAATGTGGAATTGATTGGCGTTTCGAAAATCAAAAAAGAAAAAAAAAAAGAACAACCTAAATATATATATACATATATATATATATATATTTAACGAAAATTATTAAATAAAGAACAAATTAAAGGAATACGAAAAAAAAAAAAAACAAAACAAAAATAAACCAAAATAAAACCAACGTAAATAAATTTTTCGATTTGCACAGCTTTGATTGTTAGTCTTAGTAATTACATTGTTTAAATCTTACGTATGCGTGAATAAAAAATAAAAAAAAAAAAAACAAAAAAAAAAACACTTAACACAATATAAGAAAAGAAAAATTTATAGTTTATGTTTGTGTTGATGGCAAAAATAAAAAGAAAATATACAAAAAAAAAAAAAAAAAAAAAAAAAAATCCCCGTTGCGTTGAGGCTGCACTGAAAAATAAAAACCAAAATTTAAATAATAAAACAAAATATGTATGTATTGTATGTATTATGAAAAACTAAAAAAAAATTGTCATCGCAACGAGATCTGTCAAAGGTGTTTTTCGTTTCTATATATATATACATACATATGTGTATATATATCTATATATATATTTTATTGAAAAAAAAAAACAAAAAAAAAACTATGCGAAACATAAAAAAAACTCAATATACTCTTTTTTCCCTTTGGGAACAGAGTATAAAAAACGTGGAAAAAAAACCCAATTCCAAAAATTTAGAAACAAGAACATATGATGTGTGTAAATCGACGAATGTGTCAATTTGTAAAAATAATTTAACCAAAACTTATCGCACATTTGGGACAGGTCGAGTGCTCAATAAAAAAAAAAATAAAAAAAAAAAGCATAAAACGAAGTTGATATTATTAAATATATCTATTTATTACAAAACTGGGCTTTCTCTAATTTCATTTCAATCTTGTTATGCTAAAAAGAAAAGGGCAGGAAAATCCATGAAAAACATAGTTGATTTTCTGAAAACTACAAGGAATATAATACTTGAAATACTTTAAAGATATTAATTTTATTTTAAAGATATTTTTAAATAATACGAACGTAATTATTTATTATTTTATTTATTTATTTTTTTTATTTTTTGTATTAATTATTTTTTGTTTTAACAAGTCAAATCTAAATACAATATTTTAAATATATTTATTTTTATAATTTTTTTTATTTACATTTCTTATTATTAATTTTAATTTTAATTGTATTGAATCTAAATATAATAATTGAAATATTGAATGAATAATATTCTTATATATTTTTTTAATACTATAAAATTAAAAAAAATGTATTAATTTCTATATATTTTTGATAACATGAAATCTATATATTGTGCTTGAATTATTTTATTATTTTTTTTTTTTAATATACAATAATTTTTTTAAAATGAATTTTGTTACATTTTAATTTTAATGTAATATTTATTTAATCCTTATAAAGTTTATGTAATTGGATTTGCTTCTAGCCAACTTATATATTAAATTTAATTTGTTTAATGGAAAATTAATTATGAGAATTTATGAAATTTATTTTAAAATTTAGATAAAGATGTTCAATTTTTTTCAATAGTTTTTCCTTTTGCTCTATTTTCAAGGACCTGCGCAATGCCTATGCTTGTGCTCTTTAAACTTTGCGTGGGCGTATAATGTTACGTCTATGGAGAATATCAACGGGAACGGCATGAACTATCAAGTAAATCAAATATATATTTAAAGAAATTAAGCATAAAGATTTATGGAATTGGCATAAAAGGCGGTTTCTGAAGCTACTAAATTGCTTTTTCGATATAACTGTCGATTTTGCGGTATATCGATAATTTTCGTATTCGATAGTTTGACTGTTTATCGGTATTCGATTAGTTCTTTGCTGATGCTGTGCGCAAACTTTTCAAATTTAAATAGCAAATATTCGAGGCACGACGAAACAGTATATTAAGGTCAAGGACTTTAAATAAAATATTGCAATAAAAAATGATATATAAATATATAGCTAAAATATGCAAAAATAAATCAAAACATCAGTGTATCAAAGCCAGAATCTGTGCCATGGAAATCCCTGTTTAAAATGCATAAATGAGCTGTGCGTGGGCGGGCTGGCTGGCTGGCTGGCTGGGTGTCATGGACAGTTCCTGCTGGGTCCTTCGGCGAATTCCTACATTCCCACGCAGACGTGCTGAGAGCCATGCGCTCTCCCAACTGAAAACGAAATAGCAACAAATTCAAGAAAACAGAATAAAGAAGAGCAAGCAGAGAGTGAGAGTTTTTTGCGGATGTTTCGCTATTTCGCTCCGTCGTGGCTCGTTAGAGTTTTAACCATGTGCTGCGACGCTCGTTCTCGGGCCGTAATCAGGCATCCATTATGAGACAATGTGCATATTCCGGGCAACAGCAGCAGCGAGGCGATTTGCCCACAATAGTCGCACAATCAAGTCCAGCAGCCACAGTCACACACATTGCAAGTCCCCGACAAGTCTCACTTCACGCATCAAAAACGTGCCCTGGTTTAGCTTGTTCCGGTTTTTTGGCAACGCGTCTTTGGCCAATGGTAATGCCATATGATATACGCATAAGAAACCAAATTTCAAGTGCCAATATTAACCATATATATACATATATGTAGACATACTCTATATATCTATATATATATATCTAACAACTTTTGTCGTGTGTCCTTCTTTTTGTTTATGTTCTTTGTAAAGCAAAGTGTATGCATAATGTCCATTGCCTATGCTATTATAAATGGACTGTGTCACGAATTGTTCACATATAATATATATGTATATAATGTATATATATATGTATCTGTGTGTGTGTGTATAGGTGTGTGTGCCTCCTTATTATATAGCTCACGATATTAACGGGCGGCCTCCACGCATTCAATTGATTACCTTAAGAAAATTAGCAACTACTATGTATAGGATGAATGAATAATTAAACTAACTACGTAAGCTAATTGCATACGATATAGAAAATATATGCTGACTTATTGTGTCATTAGTTCCGGCCTCAACTGCTTTAAGCTTTCCGCCGTATAGCAACAACAGCAACAACAGCAACATCAACAACATCAACAGCAGCAGCAGCAGCAACTAGACAAGCAGCAAAATCTACTATCCAATTAACTGTAAATTGGCACACAATTAACTGTATGTGAGTAGGCTTATATAAGGGCTACTTAGCATATTCGATCGATGGGGCAAAGTTAGTTAGGCTTGTGGGTGTGCTTCTAGCCATGATCATAGGCCCAAGTATGTTTTAGGCTTGATCAATGCATTGTGCAGTTTTATGTGGGCGTGTATGTGTTTTTTTTTTCTTTCTCTTTTTAGTTCAAGGCTTTCGCTGCTGGCATTTTGCGGCAATTTTTGTGGGGCGTATGTTGATGATGATGATGATGTCAGCAATATGCTGCGTCTGGCTATTTGCCAGCCTAGCTAGTTAAGCACGTAAGCACATCAGCTAAATAGTTGGGCATATAAACAATAATTATATTGTTTATTTTCGCTTGTCATGTGCGCTTGCCTCTCCACATATTCAGATACATTTGTATTTGTTGCTTGCCCCAGTGTATTCGTCTAATGCACCTTTTTTTTTGGCTTGAAATCGTTAATGCCAATTAAAAGAAAAGCGACGTTAATAACGAAGCACTGTGCCAGCAGAGAGCGAAAGACGGAGAGAGAACACGCGTCTACTTGACAGAGAGCGTACCAAATGTGAGAGAGTGTGAGTGAAAGAGCGTGAGAGAGAGAGAGAGAGCGCGCGCTAAGACTAGCACACTGGGTCGGGCTACTTGAGACATTCGCTGCAACTGCAATGTAAGTGAAAAAACGAATGCGCAAAACGGCGAGCCGAATGCCAAGCCGATTGCCGATTGCCGATTGCCGAATGCGGAATGCCGATGGCCGACGACAGCGAACTCAAATGGCGTTGGCCACGACAGCGGCAGCGTCAACAGCGACAGCGACAGCGACAGCGCTTTGCATTGCGAAGGCCGACGACAAACATTTGATGCTGCTGGCATTTTGATACTTGTTCGTACTTGCAGAAACCTCCACGACTCGCGATAAACGGCAGCGCAGGCACTGTGTCGAGTCCAACGTAGTAGGTGCCCATATTAAATTACACTTGAAAAGTGTTGCAGATGCGACAGCTCTGCCCCAGCTATCAATTAAACGTTTTGTACCTATTTAACAAGTGCAATTTAGTATAACATTTTAACCGGTTAAACGCTGCCAACATAATACAAGCAATTTTCCTGCTCAAGGATTCCATTCGTGAACGTTGCCTTATTATTGTTGTTTGTTAAGCGTGCGCCTATCTGGTTGTGTGTGTGCGTTTCTGTGTGTGTGTGCGTTTATGTGTGTGTGTGTGTGTGTGGGAGTGTGACTTAATTTGTTTGTTGCAAGTCCTGAGCTGTTGCAAGTTAATCTCTGCATATGAATATGCATATGTATATACACACATACATGTATATACATATGTTTATAGATACATATATGCATTTGCACACACACACACACACAATCACACATAGTTATGCACATGTGGGCACACACACACACACATATATATATATATATATATAAGGCCATAAGCCAGTCGATTTATTAAATGTAGCTCAAATCGCAGTCAAAACGATATTAAAACCCAAATCCAACTGTTTGTTTACCCTGTAAAGTTAAAGAGAAAGTACGCGTTTCTACTTATTGCGGTGAGTATGCAGCACACACACACACACACATAACAATTTACAGGGTAGCCGGCACAACGTGCCACGTGGCACGTGGTTAGCCAATTATGCCACGATCAGCATTTCCGTCATAATCGACTGCAATTGGGTCATATCCTGACCTACATAGCGGCTAGGGTGTTAAGAGCATAGGCATTGCCTGCATACATTTGTATCTCTCTCTCTCTCTGTCTCTCAGTCTCCCACTCTCTCTCTCTCTCTCTCTCTCTCTCTCTCTCTCTCTGTCTTTCACTCTCTTGCTCTTTATCTCTTCTCATTTTTTGTTTGTTTATTGTTTTAGATTATTTCATATTTATAGAGGATTTGAATGCAAAGTTCCAGATGCTCCAGAGGGCAACTAAAATTGTTTTTATTTGCTCTCTGGTTTTATTTCCTTTTTATTTCCATTCAATATACTGTGAATGCGGAAAATCAGGTCAATTGCTTGAGCATAGGCTTAGCCAGGCTTTATATTTATTTACTGTCAGCGCACAAGTGAAAAATGAAATAATATTTCAATGTAAATACAATTCAATTTGAACTCAAACTACTTTTATATTACTTATAAAAAAAATATATATAAATAAGTAAATAATAATAATAATAGAAAAATATCTATAAAATATTTAAAAATTTCTGGAATGAAAAATATTAATAATATATATTTATAGATTTTTTGTATATGTATTTTATACATGTTAAATTATATATAAATATTTATATAAATATTTAAATATTTATAAATACATGCTACATATACAAAAAATTATATATATTTATTATGAATAACATTATGAATAATATTTTTTTTTAAATAATTTATAATTAATATATTAATAATATTTATTTATTATATTCTGCCTAAAGGCCTTTGTCGCTCTGGCTTAAATCTTTTAGACTTAGAATTATTATTTAGAATTAATTCTTTTTATTGTTAATAAATAAATTAATTAAAAAAATTTTCAATAATATTTTAACTAATTATGCTGATTGGAATTTTCTTATTTTTTTATTGAAATTTAATTTTAAAATATTTAATTTTATATTGAAATTTAAATATAAAAAATCCATTCATTTTAGCATATTTAAATTCAATTCAATTTAATTTAATTTATAAGTTGATAAGTTCAAATTTGTTCTATAAATCAGAAAAGGATTTGTTTACATAATTTTAGTAAAAAAAGGTAAAAACCTATTAAAGTATTTTTAAAAATTATTTAAATATTAAAATAAAAAATTTATTTAAAGCTAGCAGAGCTAAGCACATTTTTTATAGCTTATATATGGGGTATATCAGTTGTGTTTTAGAGTTGTTTAAAGTTCTTGTTGTTGTTGCTGCGACAAGTCAAAGTTTTTTAATAGGCCTTCGGCACACACAATATAATGGCATCGGCAGTTTTATGCATATCTCTTGATTATATGGCAAAGTTTTCCCACTCTGCATATACATATATATATGTATATATGTATATATGTATATGTATATATACAATATATGATTTGGTTTGTTTTCTTGCAGCAAGCCCACCATTGGGCCATTTCAAACTGGCACATCAATTTTGGTTTTCCTATCCGCCACCTGGCGCTGGCGGCGGCTCCTCAAGTGAGTTGCATGTACGATATAGGTGTTGCAGCATTTTTCATTTCTTGTACGTCTTTTCATAAACTTCGATCGGTTTTTGGTTTTTATAATCGTTTTTTTTTTGTTGTTTTTATTTATTTATTTATTTTTTTTTTTCCATTTGGTTGTTCTTCCTTTATAACGGCAAGTCTCTAAATGTACCCAGTCTCTTGCTCTGTTTTTACAGTTCGATTAAATATATTCTTGCGTTTGTATACGTACGTATGTAACTAAGTGAACCTGACTCGTATACTCATAGATATAACCAAAAAGAACCAATATTATAAGCATAAAATTAATAATAAAATTCATATATACTCTGCTAAACTATCAGTAACAATTATATATGTATATGTACAACTAAAATATTGATTGTGTACCTATCGAAACTCTTGGTACGTTTATTATTAGACCTGAGTCTGTTATCGTGTAGTACGAGTGCTAACTACCATGTAACAAAAATGCTATATATATATATATATATATATATATATATATATATATATATTATATATATATATTATATAGTACAACACTAATAAACTCTGTCACAAATTTCAGTTTTCTACTTTTACATTTTAACTTCATTTTGATAACTAGAAAAAACATAATCAAAAATATATTTTAGCTGCTAGTTCATCTAGACCGAGCAGAAAGAGCTAGAAATTCAGCCAAGTATTCAGTACATAGATATTTATAGATATTAGGGTTCTCTTAGTTAGGATTAGAGTGAATTCTCTTGTATCTTTTGTTGATTTCCGTATTTTATCTGTGGCTGCACTTGCTGCAGTCGAAGGTATTTCACATTTTACGATTGTTTTTTTTTTTTTGAAAATTTTAGTTTTTGAAAAAAAGCAAAACAAATAATAATAATAAATGAATAAATGAAATATATATATAAAATGAAATGAAATGAGCAAAGCAAGCAAAATGTGTTTCAACTAAAATTATTAATCATTCACAATTTCGTTGTTTCTTTTCTTTTCTTTGATATTGTGTCGTTAAACCACTTTGACACGCCCAACGCCCACCATCACCACCACCAACCACCAACCACCACCACGACCATGTAACTGCCACAGCTCAGCTACAAATTCTAGCAAGATCGTATATGTAATACTTGCCACACACACACACAAACACGCACACACACACACACACACACACACACATACACACACACACACACACATACATTAACATACAACATATAGCTCAACATGTTAGCATAGCTGCAAGTGTATTTGTATATTCAGTGTTTCCTCGACTCGAACTAAAACAAAACAAAAACGTTCAACTAACAACAACAGCAATAAACACACACACACACACACACACACACACACACACACACACAGAGAGACCTACACACACACACACACATTGTGTATGCAGCTGCTGCCATTTGTTCGATAATTCGTTGTGCCCGGTTGTAACGGTTAACTGCCCGTCCTCCCTTTCCCCCGCACTCCCTATCTATCGCTCTCTCTCTCTCTCTATCTGTCTCTCACTCTCCGTCTAACTGCCTGTCCTCATGGTATGCGCCACACATACATGCTCACGCTGCTAAAAATTCGCCGTTAAACGCCGCCGCCGACGCCGCCGCCGCCGCTGCTCAAAATTACATAAACAAAAGCGAAACAAATAAACAAAAAGAGAAAGAATAAAGAATAAAGAAAAAAAAAAAACAAACAAAATTGCGAAAATAAATTAATATCAAAATTCAAATTACGTAAAATGCACAAACAAACAAAGAAACCAATTCAATTTAAATGCAACAACAAACAAGGCAAATGAATTAAAGAAATTAAATGAAATTAAATTAAATTAAATTAAATAAACAACAACAAAAATTAACAAGAAGAAGAAGAACTTTCCGCTGCTTTGCACACGCAACACACGCACTCGTAAATGCTGCAAATTTGTAATGCTCGAATCTCATACAATCGACACACCCACTGTAACCACCTACGACAACAACAACAACAACAATAACAATTAGTACAGCTACAACATCAACAACATCAACAACTTCATTATCAACAACAACAACAACAACAATGAACAACAACAACAACAAACACATCTAGAGGTAAGGAGTATGCCTATCTCACTCTCAATCTTACGCTCTTGCTCGCTCGCTCGCTCGCTCGCTAGTACGCTCTGTCTCGCTCGCTCTTTCACTCTCTCTCTCTCTCTCTCTCTCTCACTCACTCTCTCGCTCGCTATCTCTGTCTCTGTCTCTCTGGTCTCGTAGTGTTGGCTATAATTGAACTTGATGAAATGAACGCATAATTTATATTTAGTCATTATTATAATTATTATTATAGTTATTATAAGTTTTATTACTATTATTATTATTATTATTATTATGTTTAATATAATTTTTTAATTAAATTGAATTGTTTTGCTGTGCATTGTTTAGGCCAAGATTTCGTTTGCAAAGCAAGTTTCGTTCTTAGTTCACACGAATTTTCGTTTTCATGCTTTCCTTTTGGTTTGCTATTGTTGTATACTTATGCGCACACACACACACACACACACACACACATACATCATCACACACACACACACACACACTCACACACAGAGATAGATTTTACACACACTAGTAGCGTAAGTCCATAAAGTAGAATGCGTCGCGTCTTTGTTCATACTAGTTCTTGCTTCAAGTGATTCCCATTGCCACGCCACAAACACACACACAAACACACACACACACACACACACACAAACACACACACACACATACATCCACTAACACATGTGTATTTGTTATTACATTTAATACAATTATTGCGCTCAAAGCAAAACAAACAACTAGAGGCAGTGGAATAAGAAGAAGAAGAAGAAGCAGCACAACTAACACAAAAAGAAAAAACATTAAAAAATAAACAACAACAGCCACAACAACAACAACAACAACAACAGCAGTCTGGTATGTATGTCAGTGTGCAATACTTATGCATCGATGTATGTACATATGTATATGTATATGTATGTATGTGTGTAAAATGCATTAACACAAATTGAAGGTTGCGCTTCCTTGTCCCCAATGGCAATGAGCTAAAAGCAAAAACTTACGAACTTATTCAATTAGACAGGTGTCAAAGGGCAAGAGATGCATAATATAATAACAATAATAATGCAAACAGCAAAAACAACTAGTTCAAATGAATCAATATATGTGTATATATGGCTGTTTGCTTAGAGCTGATAGAGCTGCCTCAATGAAAGCGAATTGTATCTAATATAATGATAATATCCAGCCCAGTTTTAGTATAAATTTGAATCAATTTCATTTCATTCATATATATATATATATATATGTATTATAGTTACTAAAGTATATAACAAGCGCTGACCTATAGATTTAGTTCGAAAAATCTCTGCTTTTCCAGTCAAATCCATTTTTGGCGCCTCGACTTGTAGTTATCTTTGTTTATATACATACATGCACACACACACACACACACACACACACACACACACACACACACACACATACACACAGATACCAATTTTACCAAGAGTAAACAATATTGACTTATTTTTACGAAATAAACTTTTGATATACTATATGTAGCTTAGCTGGTATTTCAAGCTAATAATGAAATACAAAATCAATGAAAATTTCGTAGCATACTTTTAGGCTTATTAATAAAAATCGCAAGCAAGAGCAAAAAACTATTTACACTCATTCACCTTAGGCAATGTACATACATACATAAGTACTACAACAACTGCATACCAGTAAAAATAATAAATTATAGTTTCGCTTATTCGTAGCGCTCGTTCTATCTCTCTAGCTAGATCTCTTCAACATCTCCACGTAGAACTCGTCTATGCATTGTGCACGTCGGAATGCGCATAGGGAATTGATTGTAGCTAATTGGAACTAGTTCATTTCTACTGATCTTCTAGCTTTCGGCTTGTGTTTGCGTATGTTTAGTTTAGTTGTTTGTTTGTTTTTTATTGATTTCTTTTTAGCCTTTTTTTATGTAAATACTTTTTGTTTGATGGCATGCTGAAGATCCCGCTAAACCCTTAAATGTTTCTAACTAGTTGCATATGTACAAATATAATATATATATATATATATATATATATATATATATATATATATATATATATTTATGGTTCATTATAGATAGATATAGATGTTTATTAATTAAATATTTTGTTTTTGGTCTGCTCGTGGTCTTGCTCATGATTGAATTTTTTATTTTTGAAGAACGAATTTCGTGCGCATGGCAGCGGATGCTGAAGAAGAATTTAAAGTTAAAGTTGCAGAAATTGCCAACATATCTATGGTTGGCAATTCAATTAGCTGTACATAGTTGGTGATCAATCGGCATTTCTGTTTCTCTGTTTCTGTTTCTCTTCTATGCAAAACCAATGACAGACAGCAAAAACGCGCAAACCGACGAGGAAAAGCAACGCGATCGTCAGCGCAACGAGCGTGAGGCCAAAAAGGAAGAGCAGGACGCTATCAATTACAAGGTGAGTGTGTCAGTGTGCGAGTCTCCGCTCTCTCTCTCTCTCTCTCTGTCTGTCTCTCTTTCTTTGCCTCTCTCCCTCTCTTCGACCCATCCACCACACCATGCTTTTACTTTGTCCAAATTACTCGCTCGCTGTGCGTGTGTGCTTGTGCGTGTGAGTGTGCCCGTGCGTGTGCGTAGACAGAAACAAAAGCAAAAGCAAAAGCAAAAGCAAAAGCAGAAGCAAAAGCAAAACGTAAAAAAGTAAAACGCAAAAGCAAACGCAATTAATATTAAAAAGCAAAGCAAAACCCAATTAAAAAACGCAAACAAAACAGTTTTTTTTTTTAATGCATCTCGCGTCAATTTAAGGCCCGATGCCCGAGTAACTAACTGCACAAGTATATCGCTCGTAATTAGTCAAATCAATTAAAATGGCCGCAGAGCTGAGTAACTTATAGTTAAAATGCACTTTGCAACAATTGCATGTAAACAGCGCGACAAGGAGCAACGAGAGGCGCGTTTGCTGGACTTTGAGATACGGCGCCAGCAAAAGCGCGAGGAGCAGAATCAGCAGCGGCAGCAGCAGCAGCAGCTACACCAGCATCAGCAACAGCAGCAGCAGCAGCAGCAGCAGCAGCAGCAGTTGCAACAACAGCAACAACAGCAGCAGCAGCAACAACAAGAGAAAAGTCCGCCAACAACTTCGTCGCATTCACAGCAACAACAGCAGCAGCAGCAGCAGCAACATCAGCAGCAACAGCAACAGCAGCAGCAACAGCAACAGCAGCAGCAACATCAGCGCCAGCAATTGCAGCTGCAACAGAGCGCTTCCATACAGGTGAGCGCCAGCGGACGCGTTCATACACCGGATACGCCCAAGTTGCAAACACCGCCGGATCGTTCGCTGCCGCCCGCCTTTCGCAGTCGTTCAATTGAGCGGGAAATTCAATACGAACGCAAACGCTACTCCGTACAGGAATCCGCCGAATTCAAGGTTTTTGTGTGTTCTTCATACTTTTATGCACTGCCGCATCATCTGCCCATATCAAAGACAAAGATATTCACTAAAATCTCTGTTTTTCTCTCTCTGTCTCTGTCTCTCTCTCTCTCTCTCTCTCTCCACTAAAATAGGAAGCCGTTAGCACGACACCATCTCCGCAGACGCAAACGTATACCGGTACGCCGCCGACAGCATACACGGCGGCATTGGCGGGACCGCCGGCAACAGCGGCAGCGGCAACAGCTGCTATAATACCCATCCTACCGCTCGGCGTTGCCACGCTGCGCGATGATTCTACGGAGTCCGAGCAATCCGTGACATGTGCCCAAACGCAAACGGATGCCTACCATCGCATGTGAGTAACCAACAAAATCATTCAATTTGATTGTGTATATATTTTTTGGTTGGGCATATCATATGTATACAAAAGATTTTTATAGTTCGGAGCAGTGAACACCCTTGATTGCAGCTATCAAGAATTTCACTTTTATAATAATGATGATCTGAAACAAAAAACTAGGTCGCTAAATTTCCAATGTCAAGGATCTTGTAACTTTTGAGAGAAATGTAGGAAAGTTCTCTGCTTATCGCCCTCTTGATGCTCAATGGAATCTCAAAAAAGAAAAGCTATATTTTCAATATCTAAAAGCTTTTAATCGTTCCATGATAATTATTTTCAATATCTAAAAGCTTTCATTCGAAGTCTCTTAACCATTATGATATTAATATACTATATATAAAAGCTTTCATTCGAAGCTTTAATGTGCTTTCAAGTCGTAACATCATACGCGAAGCACCTTAATAATCATGCAAACTTTCTACATGTTCCTGAGTATATTCCCTTTTCAATATATTTTCGAATACGGCTATAATTGAACATCGGTGTGAAAGCGCGTTCTCTTGCTTTCTCTCGCATGCAAACGTTTACAGTTGCTGGGAGAGCTTTTGAATGCGCGCGTATGCATTTGATGTGCAAAAGCTTTTTAGCGTTCAGCTTTCGTCTGCGATTTCAAGCCACTTACAACACTGAAAAACTGTGTGTAGAAAAAGAAACGAAACTAGCCAAGACATGCACCGCAAATCGAATGTTCAATATATATATGGCCAAATGGCTGGCATTCAAATCAATGTATTTGGAATGGGGGAAATGTTGATAGAACAGCTTTTGGATTATATATACTTTTCGAGTTAAGCCAAATCAAATTAAATTAAATCTATTTATAAATAAATATATATTTAATGCTATTCATGTAGATTAAATAAAAATAAGAAAAGACAATTATCATGGTGAAAATTCAGCAGATTATATCTAAAATATTTCTCACGAGTGTGCTTTAGTTTTTTATTGTAAATATTAACAAAAATTGAAAAATTTGTGATTATTATTAACTATTTTTTCGTTTATTTAGTTTTTAATTAGCGCTAGTCGCTCGAATTTACAATTGTTTTTCTTTTTTCTTTTTCAACCTTTAGCCTAGAATCGCATTGCCATTGCGGGCGTAAACGCGAATTGACGGTGAATTATTAATCTAATTCCCATAAATAAAAAGTTTATTGCTTATGCGTTATTGATGTGCGAATCAAATGCATTGTTCAACGTTTTTACTGCGGGGACATTGAAAAGAATTTCAGTTCCATCACAGACAGTTGACGTGACAAAACGGCGGAGTTTCAAGTGTGTCCCAATGCTAAACATCAATGAGTAGCATGAAATGCATTTAAAAACGATTCAAAAGTGAGTTTCGAGCTAAGCGAAAAACTATATGTGCCACGTGGCGTATGTGTGATATATATTGGATATAATTTACTTTGATATATGTATAATATATATATGCAACATCAAAGTAAATAATAGTTGACTGATCCAAATATACACTAAAGATTGTTTATGATATTGAAATTATTCGCAAATATTACTCATACATGTTCAGCTCATATACATAAACTTATCGTATGAGTGATATAGTGGGCAAATTTTAAGAAAATATTTGCTATAGCTTAGCGCTAATAGTGATTTTATATTTCAGTTTTAAATTATATTTACTATTTTTAATTATGATATTAATTAAAAATATTACTCATACGACATATAGCGAGGTCGAATCGACAGTAATAATCAAACGAAGCTAAATATAGTTCAGCTACAAATTGTACAAAAAATAATTTAGCAGGAAATGTATTTTTTTTTAAAATTTCATTTAAATTTTGCAAATATTGCTGATACAACATGTTAACTTCAGATAAATATATTACACACAAATGAGCTAAAATCTAGCTGTACTTGAAGTCGTTTAGGAAATGATGTGGCCTATGAGTAACGGATCGATACATGTGCAAATGATGTACATATATACATATCGATCCGTTACTCATTTATCGATCCATTTATATGTAGTTACAGCTTAACAGCTTTAAATTACAAACTTAAACGACTCATTATATAAATTGATGTTGAACAATAATGTTTATCAATGTTAATGGAGAGTTCTAATGTTCCATAAGCGAAATTAAGTAATTTATAAAAGAAAACTTGACCAAGACATTACGTGTTACATGGACATTTCTGTCAATATCTTTTAGCTCGCTCTCTTCGCTGTTCACTATGGCAATATATATATTGTGCATGGCTTAATTATGCTTAAGCTTCATTTAGAGCGTGCGCTGGTGTATATTACTCGCACGACATATTATTTAACATCATGTTATATTACGCATACGCCATGCGGCACTCATGCGATACGAAAATATTACGCATACGCCATGTGGCCGAGCGAGAGATTTATTTGGCCTAGTCTAGTAATGAATAGTAGCTGTCGCTTCTGCAATTTGCAAACAATTGTCCACATGATTAATATAATTAATAATTGAAAAGTCAAATGAATTTGATAGTTGGCAAAAGAGCGTGTGGAGGGAACGCTGATTATGCCGAGTTTGCGGTTCAGTTAAGCACTCGCTGACTCTGCGCTCAAAATGTGATATTTACATACTATATGGTATCTATGTCAGGGTGGACTTGCGTGCGGCTACAAACGACACCAGACAACAACAAGAGAACAGAAATACATACAAAAACAAACTGTAAACTAAGCTTACGCTGTGCATAAGCCAAACGAAAAAACACAGAAAGTAAAACAAAAAGGCACAAAAAAAAAAATTGTGGCCACTTGCGACTCGACACAAATTGCGTATGAGCAAAGCATACAAATGCACATGGCATGTGCGCCTCCATTTTATATAGTATACATATGTGTGTATGTGTGCGTGTATACAGCAATGTAAGTGTCCATTACCATTTGCCTAGCACAAGGCACATTTTGGACAGAATGTAGTAACAAGAGCCGCGCCATGATTGCGAGGTGCTGCTGCTGCCTCTGCTGCCTCTGCTGCTGCTACTACTTTTGGTGGTAGCTCTGGGAATGGTCGGGCGGCTTATGGGCCTTGATGGGCTGCACTGCGGCTTGTTGTTGGCTGGTGTACTCGAAAAGTGGAACACGTGTGTGCCGCTCAAATTCACCACAAAAACAGAGAGCCAAATAGCTACTGCTCCTGCTGCTGCTGCTGCTGCTGCTATTGCTGTTGCTATTGCTGCTGTTGGCTTCTGTTTGTAACACTCTCAATTGCAATTGCGCGTGCTATTAGTCTGCTCTTTTGCGCGTCCTCTCTCTTCCTCGCTTGCGCTCTCTCACATGCTCGCTGTCGCTCTCTCTGTCACACACACTCTCGCCGAAGCGTTCTTGCTTTATTGTTTTTTTCATTTCTTTCATTCCACTTTTTGCTTTTTTTTTTTGCTTTTTTTGCGCTGCTGTTACAAATAACACGTGCATTTAGCGTTGTCGTCGTTTCGATGCCAATGCCGCTCCCGCTGCCATCGCCGTCGTTGCCGTCGTCTTTACCGTTGCCCGAGATGCCATCGTCTTCTCAATTCGCCTGCTGTTGTTTTCTGATATTTATTCGCACAGATGCCTCTGCATTGCCGCGCTGCCCCGCTGCTCAACTTGCTCGTGTGTGTAAATGTTGTGACCGTTGTGCCAGGTCGGTCGGTCGGTCGGTCGGTCGGTCGGTCGCTTGGTCGCTTGGTCGGCAAAGTCTGCTTTCTGCCGTTTGCTTTATGCTTGCTGCCTCTGTCACTGCCAGCGTATTCGCCATTTTCGCTTTGCTGTTTTCGGCTAGCGGGCCAAAATATTTTGTCTTTCGCCTGTCGACTTCATTGCGGTGTTACGTGTTCCGCGTGTCAGACGCAACGAATGGCCACGGCGCGCGGCTAAAGCGGCATAAAAACAAATAAACCAAACAACAACAACAACAACACAAAGCAAAAACAAAATAAACAATTTAAAGAATTGAAAAAGCGAACGACAACAATAAAAATATTTATTTTAAAATATTGAACATTTGTAGCATAGATATAGTGAATATATAGCATAGCAAAATCGAAACATATGTATGTATGTATGTATATGCAACATTTATCAAATCTAGTGCTTAAAATACAAATACAACATACATATATATGTATATATATATAACTATATAACGTATATGCCAGCCAAAGAAACGCACATGCTTATGAGTATGTAACTAAACACACACAAACACACACACGCACAGCACGCAAATAACTGTGAATTGCCCATTAAGTGCCACACTAGACGAATATTGTTTATTTACATGCACAAATGTATATATAAAATATATAATATATATATATATACATATTCCGATTACATGTCAACTGCTATTTAGCCCATCGAAATTTGTTTGTGTTTGTCTACGTAACATTGTTGCAATTGACTTTTGGCTGCCATCCAGATGCTCTGGCTCTGCCCTCCTTTTCGGATGTTGCAAGCATCTTGAAGGAGCATCTTGAAGGAGCATCTTGCGAGCCCTCGGTCAAAAATACCTTGTGACACGTGCCGGGCGAACGTGTGCTCAAAAGCAGCTGTTCTAAACTAGCTGCAAACAGGAATAGTTTGAAATTTGTTTTTCAATTTTTTTCAAAGTGTTTAAATCTTGGTGCGTGCGTGTCTAAGCCAATTACGAAACAGTTTATATGCAAAATATGCATAAATAAATATGTATCTAAAATATATGCATAAATATATATATATATATATGCACTGCGCTCTCTACCGATCTCAGGCCACAATTTCTATGTGATGAACTTCCCTTTGAACGGTTCGCCTGGCCAACATATGCGTGCGGCATTGCGCCTGTGCCGCATGTGGCATGTTGTCGCAACATAGACTCATAACGTGCCACAGCATTCAGTTAAAGCCAGCCAGAGGCACAGCAGCAGCTGGGATTCCCATTCAGAGTGTTTACACCAAGGTTCCATAGCCAACTAAACTAAGTTTAAGCCAAAAACAAACAATGAAGAAAGTGTTTTCCTTCTTATTATTAATATTATTGTTATTGTTATTATTATTATTGTTATTATTATTATTATTATTTGAGCTCGCATGTTCAGTTTGCCTGCGCTCAGGGTCGATAGTTTGGCTGTTGCCAATCAAATTGTGATTATTGTCAGATGCTTATTTGACTAGAGCCATGCAACATTGACATTGTGCTTGCTGGCTCGACTCTGGCCAAGTTGAGTTGCTTCGCTGGCGTGTCAATTGATCTTTTGGTGGTCAGAGGCTACATGCGACATGGGGCATTTGTATGTTTATAATGTTGCATGCCACACGTAATATGCGTGTTGCGATCAACGACAAATGAAATGCTTGAAATTTCATATCGATTGCGCTTGCCAGCTAGAAAATCAAATAATATATATATATATATATATACATATATATATGACTGCTTTAGCATTTAATTTGATGCCTTGTTTGTTTCAATATGTTCATATTTGAACAACAGTAAAAAGTAGTTTTATGCATACGACAGGCCAATTTGCAGTCACAAAGGACACCTCGAATGCGGCATATCGACCGCTGAATGCGGTTCCCCATTCATTTGCACACACACACACACACACACACACACACACACATAGCATACAGACATACGTATTTGGGCATTTATTTTATTATTTATACACGTCAGCTACGTGCTGCGCCTAAGTTAACCAAACCAAAGCAAAGCAGAGCCAAGCAAAGCCAAGCAAAGCAGCAGCCAGTGCCTGAAGGACTCCTTGAACTTAATTAGAGCTGTGCAAGTGCGTAGCTAAATCATGCCTATATAGATACATATACAATTTAACAATGCATTACATATTTATGGCAAACTAATGCAACTGGGGCTTCAATTTCATTTGCACAGCGCGCAGTAAAACGAAACAACAACAACAAAAACGAGCTCAAAATAACGCGGCTCGAAAAGTGTCGCAATACAAACATATATATACACATATATATATATATATATATATATGTACACTGTATCCATAAACAATGAGCATGGCTGTGTGTGTGTGTGTTGAACTATTTTCAGCATCACAAGTCAAGGACTCGCTCGAGAGGGAGGCATTGCGGTATCTCAGCCGGTGCCATGCTGTCCGACGTCCGGCGTCTCCATGTCCGTGTCCGTGTTCGTGTCCATGTCCGTGGCAGCTGCAACGAAGTGCATAAACATAAAATTGCATTTATTTTTTTTCTCTCATTTCCGTCTCATTTTGTTGTTGTTAGGCCGAAAAATCTGCGCTGTGCTGCGGGATTTATATTAAGATCAAGGGCCGAGCTTTTATATAATTGCGGTTGCAGTTGTCAGCAGCAGCCAGCAGGAGTAGGCCTCACGATGCTCAAGTCAACTGTGTCAAAGCAAAGCTAAGCATATACAAAAACATATACATATACACATACATATACACATACATATATAGCTATATACATATGTATGTTATATACGATTGCACTCGAATCAGCTAATCCCCAATGAGACAATTTAAGCGCTTAACAAAATCAATAAATGTACTTGCTTTTTTTTCAATACTCACACACACACACACACATATATATATGTATATACTCCCACACACACATACAGTCTTATACAAATCTTAGCATTGGCAATTTAGTATAGCATACATATGGGCGTCACGGCTGCTAATCTACAAATAATTGTCTCTAATGCCGCCTTATACAACACACAAGCTAAATCGACAGCCGTGATAAGATAAGCCTTAGCGCTAGCTACAGTGCCAAACACTTATTATTATCGTATCAGATAGCCAAGTGTGTAATTAGACCAATGATTGAGCCTCAGTGCTTCGGACATTGGCCTCATTAGAGTGACGAAGGAAAACGAAGCCAACTTGCAGTCCAGGCAATTTGAAATAGTTTATATAAATGTTTATCGATTGTGCTTTATGTTTATTGCTTGGGGAATAAGCTGCAGATATTAGCAAAATGAAATGTAATTTATTTGATTAAAATTTTAAAATAATGGAATATCGTTTCGCAAGTCTTCGCAAGTTCGGCTTGGCCAATAGAACAATGCAAAAAAAAAAAAAAAAAAAAAAAAAAAAATAGATAAATAAATCAAAATCAAATCACTGCCAAATGAATATTTAAACATGTTCATGTTTAAATTTTAGTTTTCTTTTCCCCCTGTGCATTGTTTTAGCCCATCTGGGCATGAATTTTTTAAGAATCGAACGCTTTGCAAAGCTTGCTTTTCACTCAATAACTTGGGCGCTTTGTTTAAACTTTTTATTTTACATACATAGATATATGTATTTGCTCTAAATTCATGAAGCAACAACTTTCAGACATCAAAGTTAGTTTAGCTCAAAGTTAGTCAAATGCCTTGCGCTCGGGAATTCGTCTCTGTGAATTCTATTATACTTATGTATAACAGTTGCATAGAGAAAGTGTTATACAGAAGAGGTAACGGCATTATGAAACTGGCATAATAAGGAATTCAAATTATTATTTTTAAATTTCATTTTCTACGGTCTTATCATAAGCGTCATCATTGCTGCAATAAGTTTGACGAGCAGAAGGAATATTTCGATCAAAACTATATAAAACTTGAAAGGTTCTATCTGATTTTGCCTTTGGGTCTAACTGCTTTATCTATAGGTAAATGCCAAACTAAAATCAACAATAAAACAACAATCAGCTATTAAATCAATTGCAATTTCAAGTTGTTTTGCCAATTCGAAATTGTGAAAAATAAAAAGTCTACTCAAATCTCATACTCACTCGCTCACACTCACACTCTGAGCAAAGAGCTTTATTTTCCTCTCATTTTGGCTTTCGATTGAGCGGCGGGAGTTGAACTATTCTTGTGACGCTCTCTTAACGAACATCGTTTAGGAAGCGAAACGATTGACGCTCACCTAATGACGTTCAGTTCAGTGAGCTTATAACTTACGGAGTCTATGCAAACGCTCTTCACATGCACACACTCAATTGGCGAGTTCAAAGCGAAGACAGCTCTCTCGCATTCACACCAATACATATAGAAAAGACTTTTTCCCCTCATCTAACTCCAGATGAAGAGATCAGAGCGTAACAAAAATAAGTTATGAAAGTTTCTGTACGATTGCAAACGAACTCGTTGAGCAACCAAAGCAATCTCTCTGAGTTTTATTTCTCAAAGTGTGAATGAAAGACGTTTATATTAGGGTTGTTGATAATATATCAAAATATCAATATATCGATATTTTTATACAAAAAAAATATATTTATATCGTGATATTTTTTTTGCCCAAATATCGAATATTTTTGCGATATATTTGATATATCGTTGGCCACGCAAATTGTGAGACATTCTGAATCAAAATGGTTAAAACGAATTATTCAGATTTCAAAAATGGAATTTTTTGGAATAGCCAAAAGCCGACTATGCCTGTACTTGCAAAAATAGCATTACGATGCCTAACCACCCCTGGCAGCTCAGTGCCGTCAGAGAGACTTGCTTCGGCAATCAAATGCGTCGTTTGCAACTCCAGAAGTCATATGACAGATTGTCATATAACGGAACGCGTTTTTTTTAAATCTCTTAGTACCGAATATTGGTCTCTATAATAAGCAAAATATTCTTATTATTCTTGTTTTTGTTTTTTTGTTTTTTGTTTTTTTTTTTTTTTTGGGTCGCATTTTAAATTTATTGTTGGAAAAAATTTTTAAAATATCAAAAAATATCGATATATCGATATTTTTAAAGTTGAATATCAAATATCATTTTGATATTTTTTCAAAACTTAAAATATCATCGATACGATATTTTAAAAATATTCAACAACCCTAGTTTATATGCAGACATTGAAAAAAAGTCAATGGATATATATTTGCGAGCGCTAATCTTAGAGCTTTGACTACATTTTTTGTGACCAAGACTGGAGCTATGTTATTTAAATATATAACCCTAAATATTTTTTAATTAAATTCAAATTTTTTTTAAAGTACTTTTGAATTTTAAAATAATCATTAAATTAAAAAAAAAAGGATCACAGAAATTTTTAAAATAAAACAAAGCAAAAATATTTAAAAATTAAATTCAGATATTTTTTTAAATAATTGCAAATGCTGAAATAATCATTATTGTTTCTTGTTTTAATATATATTGAAATGCTAAATTTGCAATTAATTCATTTAATGAAATATTTATTGCTGACACGATTCGTTACAACTTTAGCTACACCAGTTCCTTCATATATATGTCAAGTCAAGTTACGATATACTCCTCTACTATAGCATATATATATATATTTATAGGCAAGATTAAATAAATCTATACGCTGGCAGCTTTGACTCGCATAACGAGCTGAAAGTGTGCGTACAATTTGATTGCTAAGCACAGCAATTAAAAATGTATCAACGATCGAAACACGCTGTTGAGCTGCCTAATGCACTTCCTGCAGCTGCGGTTATAAAATCAATAAATGCGAATGATGTGAGTTCAGATTTGTGGGCAACCAAATTGTGTGCTCAGCTACCCTTTCCCGCGGCGAAGGTCAGGCCACAAGCCACAAGGTGGTCGGTCTGCTAGGTGGGAGGGTCAGGAGGTCAAAGGGTCGGAGGGTCGGAGGGCCGGAGAGTCGGCAAGTCGGTGCTAATAAAAATTAGGCATTGGGCAAAGTCAATGCTGCGCCTGGGTCATAATGTTTGTAGTTTTTTTTCTCTCTCTATTTTTTTTTTTTTACTTTTTTGTTGTATTTTTGCTTAATTTGCATTTGGGGTTCCTCGTGCCGTGTGTTGCGTGACCAGCCACGTGAGCTGGCCTATGCCGCGACCCTGGGTCCCGAGCTAATGTTGGCTTGCGGGTCACGTTTCCAACTGTTTTTCAGCACAGTTCAAGAGAGGACTCGAAAAAAAGCAGAGTGGATACAAGCTAAGCGAAAAAGTTACCAAGAATCATCATTGATCAAAAGTTCACCAGATGTTGCCAAATATACATATATATACTATATACATAAATACGTTATATGAATGAGTTCAATTGAATGACTGATTCAAGTGAGCTATCAAGCGATATAGGTAGATTTCTCTTAATATTATACTGAGATTCGATTCTCTTCATTCTCTTGAACCGTTCAACTGTTCATGAGCAATTAGTTCTATTGAACAATCATGTAACTGAGTAACTCAATACATTCATGAATATAACTCTGCAATCTAGGCAATATACCAAGAAGTCAATATTCTGATAGGAGTCTGTGCTTAACTACTGAACCAATTGAACCAGTGCATGGATTAGTTGTCAACTGATTGAGCTAGCTCATCAAATTAGAGTTGAACTTATAACTTACTCTCATACATCAAGTACTCCTGATTTGCTCAACTGGAATCAGTACAAAGAGTGAACCAGTATGAATGTGAACAATTGATCTTGTCGACCTGTTATGAACTTACAGTAAAAGAATTAATTAATTTATGTTGTGAACTTTGATATTGCTAAAAATGAACCATTGTGAACTATACATATATGGAACAAGTTAATCAATTTCGACTTTGATATTCATAATTTATGAACTACCAAAAACGAGCTCTTGTGAACTATTTAATTGAACTTGTTCATCAAATTGAACTAGTGCTGAGAATTTCCTCTGTGAACTTACCTAACTGAACTAGTTTATTATGAAAAAAAAAATCTGCGATTAACTAAATAAATGAAAAAGTTCAACAACTTGAACTAGAACTGAAAGTTTTCTTTATGCATGCATTGCTCGCTAATTGGGGAACTTATCTGTAAAATGAACCAGTATGAGCTAGAGCAATTGAACTTGTTCCTTCCATTCAACTCTAATATGCAAATTGAGCTAGAACTGGCCAATTGCTCTAACTAACTATGTATCATGCATGAACTTGACAAAGTCAATTAAGTAAGTCAAATCGTTGTCGACTATTATAGATAAATGTCGACAAGGACTTACATAGAGTATTGCCTTGTTCTTCTTCTGGTTCGTTCAGCCTGCCAATTGCTGGATCCTTGTCCATTCAACTGGTATCATTTGTGTAAGTTAGTAAATCAAATGTTTGTTGTTTCCTTGACACGTCCGTTGGTTTTGTTTTTGTTGCTTATTTTTATTTCTGAATTTTGTATTTTTTTTATTCTGTGGTTTGTTCAGTGTAAGTTGGTGGTGTCATGAACTTTGACCCCATTGCTGTAACGGCCTTTTGTGAGAGCCCCGTTGTTCTGGTTGTGGCTTTGGCTGTAACTGTGTTTACAGCTAACCATTGTTTTCGCACTGAAAGGATACAATAACAATGCCTGGCGCCATTTAACAGTTGAGTGGCACGACTATGAAATACCCTGGAATAATCGAATTAGTTTTTTACTAATCAGAAACTTGTATGTATGATAACCTAAAAGTGACCTTTGGGCCATTTACTTACTCTATGCTATTGTATGTGTGTGTGTGTGTCTAAGCTAAAAGTGTGTGCGTTTCGTTAAGCTGCTCTTAACTGCAATATTTTAGAATCCAAAGCAACAAATATTTGACTGGACTTGCCTTAAAGTAGCAGCGACAGCTAAAAGCTGCTGTGAAACATTCAAATTGTGATTATTAGTCAAATTTAAGCAAATTAGTGTACAAATCGATTAAATAATTAAGACAACAACAACAAATCAATCAACGAAAACTACAGCCAAAATAAAACACAAGCAAACCGAAGAAAGAGCGAATCAGCAAAACTATAAAGAATCACAATAATGGAATCCATTTAGTGTTAAACGAAACGTAAGGAAACGCTAGAGGTAAAATACAAGAAAAATGTCCATGGTATGCAGTCTGAATGGCGATGGCGGCCAGTCGGCAAGCAACAACAGCAACAGCAACAGCAACAGCAATACGAATACGAATGTGAATGTGAATGCAGCAAACACAAATTCAAATACAAACACAATGGCGTACGATTATGGGCAGCAGCAGAGCAGCGCTGCCGAAATGCCCAATGCCAGCACGCCGCTGCTGCTGGGCCATGACGCGGGCGGCGCTGCCAGCGGCGATGTTAGCAATAGCGGCACAACCATAACGGTACTGCAGCCGCCTGCTATCATTGGCACAGCCAGCTATACAACAACGACAGCGGAACCAATTGCGACGGCGGCGTCAGCGTCAGCGTCAGCTTCAGCGCCCGCATCGCTGCCAGTGACAACGGGCGAAACAATGCTGAGCTTGAATAGCGCTACTTTGAATGTGTCTGGCGGCATGGTGTTGCCAGGCACATTAAATTTCGTAATGGGCGCCGCGAACGCGCAGACAAGCAACAACGACAACAACAACAATATGGATAATGCGAGCGACGATTCGAATCCGGTTACTATTTACAGGTAATGCAAAGGACAGACATTGACCCTGAGACCGACTATCGGTAGCGATAGTTGGCAGTGATCATCGATAGTTGCAGTTGAGGGTGTTCACAGAGTCGAACTAAATTATTAGTTAATTTGGAAATAATTCATTATTAATTATAATCAATTATTAATCATGCTTCAATCTGGAATTGAATTTTGATTTCTTGCATTCCGTTTTGCAGGTGCCGGGCTCCGATAGCGTCGCTCGACTGCATGGAGGAGTTCAGTGGTACGGGCGGTCATCTTGATTTCGGTATCGAATTTCTCACTATTATATAACCTTATAATTTTTTGTTCTTTTAGTTGAATACTCTTCTTCGATTGCTTGGCTTGTTGTATTTTTATCCATAATTACAATAAACAATAAACAATAAACATCAATACATATACACATCACAGACGTACCTTTAACACCCTAAAGTTTGACTAGTGGTGCACGCGTATTGAGATCGTTCTCTATCTTCTCTCTCTCTCTCTCTCCACGATTCCGATCAAGTTTTGATTCTGAAACCGGCACGAAACCCGCTTAATGGAATATCCAGCATTTTTTTATATTAGATATATACATATATGTATATATAATCTTATATATATTTACAGTTGCATGCATTTTATTCGAATTTGAATTTGAATTTGAATTTCATATCTAAAGTTCTACAGTTCGTGTAGATATTTTATGAAATTAATTCCATTTATTTATTATTATTATAACTATTTTTATTTATAATTTATTTTTGTTTTGCATATTTGAAAAGGAGTTCTTGACCTTGTAAAAGCTGTTTTCTTAAAGTTGAGCTTGAGTTTTTCTCTTTGCCGTTTGTTGCACGTGTTTGTTGTTTTTGGTTCTATTGTTTAGTATTTTCTTTGGTTGGTAATGGGATCCGCTAACAATGAAATAATTTCCCGCCGCATGCTGACCGCACCCAATCCGTACCCGAATCCCGACAAACTGATCGCTCTCTGGACCGACTGCTTGCCATCATAGGCCGTTCAATAAGTCTCGGCTCGAATCCGGCGCTGCCGTTACGGCATGGCTCGACGCCGACGCCGGGTTTGCGGTACAAGAATCTGGGCAAGAGCGGACTGCGCATCTCGAACGTGGGATTGGGCACTTGGCCGGTCTTCTCGCCGGGCGTCAGCGATGAGCAGGCCGAGTCTATACTGAAGCTGGCCATCGACAGTGGCATCAATCTCTTTGACATCTCGGAGGCGCACTCCGAAACGGAGATCGGAAAGATTTTGCAGCGCACCGGTTGGAAGCGCACCACCTATGTGATCACAACCAAAGTTTACTGGAGCACCAAGTGAGCAGCCATTATCAAACAATCAATAATCGACGATTATGTCCCTACTCATGTCTTCCACAGATCCGAGGAGCGCGGCCTCTCGCGCAAACACATCATCGAGTGCGTGCGAGCCAGCCTGCAGCGCCTGCAGCTGAACTACATTGATATTGTTATCATTCACAAGGCCGATCCCATGTGCCCGATGGAAGGTGGGTAGTCTTAGCTTAGCTAATCCTAAATATAACTATGATATATCTAAATGAGTTTGACTTGCCTAAATGGAACAACTATATGCCAGCTGACGAGAGTGATACCTTAAAACAATTTAATTGGAAAACTAATTTTTTGTTGTTGAAAAAAATCTGATTTTGATTTAGAATTTTATTGAATAATTATGAATATAAAGTATAACATCTGTCAGTTTTTCTAATCTTTTTATCTATTTTATAATAGTAGTTTGGAATCTTCAAAAATATTTCTGGCATAAAATCAAATATTTCCTCAATAGATAGAAATTTTGAAAAAAAAGTAGGAATAGGCAGAGCTAGCTTGAATTTTATAGCTTGACATTTATAAATCTTTAAAAGAGATTGTCGTTCAATATGTTCCTTGTAATTTCCGCTAATCGGAAGATATAAGAAAATGTAGATCTATCATGTGGATCCAAAGCTTTGCTCAAACAAACGTATATTAATACCTTTTCTTCATATGTGAGCATCCATAGGAATACCTAATAATAACAATAATAATAATATATATATTATAATATATACAATAATATACAGATAATATAACTTAACCTTATATTATGAAAATATCTATACTGAAACTGTATATCATAACACGAGCATTGCAAGCTATTTTCATTTGAATAACTATAAATTTCTTATATTAACTATACCTAAATTTATACATTTATCTATTGCTAAGCTGTATCTATTATATCATCTACGTATACCTCTATTACCATCACTGACAATCTATCTGACAATTTACTGACATCCATTCCAAACTATATTTTTGACTATAGCTTACTTACATATAACTATTATCTATCTGTATTGTAAGCATATGTGCGGTAGCCTACATCTACCACTAAATATGCCTATATATATGTATGTCAATATATATGCCTGTTTCGGTTACTGTGAATTTATTTAAAACTTGCCTGGTTACTATGACTACTTACTTTTGTATATTTGTGTCAATTTACATTACCTATTTTTATACCAATTTTGTTACCTTTTTATACCTATTTTTGCATATTTTATACCTATTTTGTACCATTTTATGCCTATTGAACAACTTTTTATGCCAATTTTATACCCAATTTATGCCTAACTTATGCCTATTTTATACCTTTTCATGCCCATTTTATACCAATTTTATTCCTAACTTATGCCTATTTTATACCATTTTATGCCCATTTTATACCCATTTTATGCCTATCTTATAACTATTTTATACCAATTTTATGCCTAACTTATGCCTATTTTATACCTTCTTATGCCTATTTATACCCATTTTATGCCTAACTTATGCCTATTTTATACCTTTTTATGCGTATTTATACCCATTTTATGCCTATCTTATGCCTTCTTATACCTTTACTATTTCATGCCTTTTTATACCTGTGTTATGCCTATTTTATACTTATATATGCTTATTTATGCCTAATTTATACCAATTTAGACCAATCTATACACATATTTTATACCTTTTTACGTGTTATTCCTATTTTCGTATATCTCTTTATCCACGCAATATTCACAAATTTCAATCATTTTATGTATGCCTATTTGTATACCTTTTCAATACCTATATCTATTGCCAATGTCTAGCATTATTATATACATATGTATTTACATATATCTATCACTGCTCATCTCTATCACTTATTTATCTTCTATCTATATTTATCAAATCAAGTCTTTACCAATGCCAAGCTACATTTATGCCTATCTGTATCGCTGACCCTTACTTGCAGAAGTGGTGCGCGCCATGAGCTATGTCATCCAGCAGGGCTGGGCCATGTACTGGGGAACGGCCAGATGGTCGCAGGTGGAGATAATGGAGGCCTATACCAACTGCCGGCAGTTTAACTGCATCACACCGATTGTCGAGCAATCGGAATACCATATGTTCTGTCGCGAGAAGTGCGAACTGTATCTGCCCGAGATGTATAACAAAATCGGGGTGGGCCTAATGGCCTGGGGTCCGTTGTCGATGGCGTTGAGCGACACACAGAACGGGGACAAGCTCTTTCTGCCCAAGGGCTCGTTCAAGACGAAGAGCTTCTCGTGGACAGAGGATGAGATTAATCGCAATGTGAGTAGCCATGTGGATTGTATTATTATTATGATTATGGAAGTCAACTAAGTAGCGTTGCCTTGTGCAGGCCGCATTGTCGCCGCAGGGCAGTTGGGGCAAGGATCGCATCGAGGAGGGACGACGTCACTGCGATCGGCTGCGGGACTTGGCCGCGCTCGCTGAGAAGCTGGGCTGCAGTCCGACCCAGCTATCGATCGCCTGGTCGCTGAAGCACGAGCCTGTTCAGTGCCTTCTGCTGGGCGCCACCTCGGCGGAGCAGTTGCATCAGAGCTTGCAATCGCTGCAGGTGAGTCGACTCTCAGATAGATAGATGCATTCATTGATTGATTTACTAATGCTGCACTTGATGGACAGTTGTTGCCGCGCCTGTCGTCGAGCGTGATGCTGGAATTGGAGCGAATATTGGAGAACAAGCCGGTGCGACCGCCAATGATATCGACACTGGCGCTTCGGTGACAATCAGCCTGCCCGCAGGGTCCGCTTAGCCTGAGCGGCGGCGGACCCTGCGGCGCCGATTCGCCCAAGCATGAGGAGGAGGCGTTCATTGAGGAGGCAGATGCCAAGGAGGCTGCCAAGCAGGGTTTCTGTGTTATTCAGTGACGAAAGGAGTCCTTAGATAATGATAATAAATTTTTGAAAGTGATTAGCAGTAAAACTAGCCTAAGTAGCAATACTATGACAACAACAATAAGCAAGCACGAGGTGCAGCAGCAACAGCAACAGCAACAGCAACAGCACCAAATGCAACATTATCAGCAGCCAGCCAATCCAATCGCAGCTGAGCCATCAAGTGGAACAAATGCCGCGCAGCAGCAATTCGATACGCTTAACAACAATGACATCCCGACTGCTGCCGGTGACAATCTGGAGGCGAGCTCGACCAAGAGCCAGAAGCGACGCTCGTTGCTCAATTTCAAGTCCTTCGACTTTCACATCAAGACGCTCTATAGCGGCCTGCGCACACCTGGCTCTGCAGCCGGAGGCGCTGCTGGCCACAAGCCGGAGGCGCAATCACGCTCTGCCTCGCTGGGCGGCGGCGGTGGCGCCAGTCTGGCTGTGGATGCATCGGCCAGCAGGCGCATTCCGCCGCATTTGCGCATCGAGTCCGTCGATACCGAGCCGCAACAGGAGCAGGGTCAGCCGGAGTCAGCGAAGCTGCTGCTCGACTACTCACAGTCGCCATTCACGCCCAGGCACAACTCCAGCAGCCTGCTGCTGCCATCGATGGATCCCTATGGCGGCTGCTCCTCGCTGTCGCCGTACTATCTGTCGCCCTATATGATAGCTGGCAGAGGTCCTGGCGGTGCTGGTGCTGGCGCGGCTGGTGCAGCCGCTGGTCGAGTGTCTGTCGAGGATGTCAATGCGGGCATACGTCGCTCCTCCACCTCGGACATTGTCTCCTGTCGCCGTCGCGGCTCGGCCAGCAGCAATAGCAGTCGTCGGCCCAGCACATCGGATCTGTTGCGGCGGGCACGTGAGCGTCGCGGCAGTGAGGCACGCATGGGACGCAGCGTATCGCATAGTGCCATGCGTGGCGGCCTAGGGGGCGGCGGTGGCGGGGCTGGCGGCATGGGCGGCAGGCGCACGAGCATGGCCTTCTAGATACAACAACAGCAACAACAACCACTTGGCTGCGAATCGATCAAATCAGCTGACAAATGGCGCTTATGAATTTTTACTAACTAACACACACACACACACACACACACACACGTAGATATACTCTAACAACATCAGTTTTTTTTCTGACCGCAAAAATAAAAACACTTCAAGTACTTATATGCATATATCTACGAAAATATATAACACTCTAAACAACAACAAAGAAGAAGAAGAGAAAAAAAAATTATAAAAATTTAAAAAAAAAAATCATTTTCATTGAAATTCAAAATTAAAAACAAATAAATTTTACACACAGTTCCTTCCACATCACGGAGAACTTGTTTATATACATCTCTCTCTCTCTCTATATATATACATATATATAGGAATATATATAAACTATATAACTAAATGCTTCTATTGCTCGTGCCCCAAATTTTTGATGACAATATTAGATCCTAACTGTAAACCAAGGAACACTGCTCTTAAAGTTTTGGTTCATTTTGTCTAGGATGCGCTTATGCTTTACACACACACACACACACACACACACATTTTTAAGAACATAAAACTTATGTGAATGCTCATATCAAATTAAAAACAAAAACAAAAAGAGGAAGCTTTTTTTATTAGCTAATAATTAAACATAAACAAATGTTGGCAAGCAACAAACTGCATCAAATTTAAAATATATATATAAAAGGAAATTATATAAATTTTAGCTAATAATGAAAACAATTTAAATCAAATCTTATAGACATACTCATTACGTAGTTAAACAAATCAATTTAAATCTAAATCAATAACAACAACAACAACAAAAACATGAAATCAACAAGTTTTTTTTTTTCCATAAGAAAAAAAAAACAATGAAGAAAAGATTTAACAAATGCCTTTTATTAAAAAGAAAAACAAAAAAAAAATTGTTTATATTTTAAATAAAAACCAAATAATATTAAATGCCAATAATTCAATTGTTATCAAATTTGCCTCACACACACACACACACACACACACACACACACACATATAGATACAGATTTGCAGTCACAGCCTTACGATAAACTTATGCATTGATTAGATATATAATTAGCAATATATGCGTATATACAGCGTATACATAATGCATATTTACAAATACATACACAAACACACACAAATATATATATATATATATATATATTGATTCATATATATATATAGATTATCATTCAAGTACATAAAGTCTTTTCACATACGGACTGTGATTTCACGTAAAGTAAAATATGCATACATACATATATACGTGTGCATATACATATATGCACACATGTATGTATATATAAAAATAAAAAAAATAAAATATATATATATATATATATATAAAAGAAAAAAAGTCATAAAGTAAATAATGCAAATAGTTTAAAACATTTTTAGTAATAATCGAAAATGATTTAGCAAAAATTTCATATATTATATTATGTATATACTATATACAGACATATACAGTTTGCTTAACTGCATAAGAATGATGAATTATTAAAATATTTGAAGAACAACAACATTTATATAATGTAGAGAACACAATGAGAGCAGGTGGCTAACCGTTGACACTTTGTATTCACAATTAAAATGCGTTTGCGTTTGCCTTAACAAACTAACAGTTAAAACACATATATATATATATATATATATATGTGTATATATGTAACTGAAATACATGAACAATTAAAGCAAAAGAAATCAGAATTGTTATAGCAACTATATACATATGTATATATATATGCCTTATATATATATACATATATGTATGTAGTCAAGTCAGGCCGGTTTCCTCAATCCTCAGTTGAATTACGGTTGAGCTGCCTGATTCGCTATCCTTAATGCTAACTGGTGCTTGAGAGATCGTGCCTAAACAAAAGCAAATAGAAGATGAATATATTATATATGCAACACCTTATGTAATCGCTGATAGTAACAATTAGTTAAACAGATCAGATAATGTACTTTTTTAATTACCTTAAGTAACAACATAACGTTTGCATTTTTTGTAGTTAATCCGTCCTCAGTAACGGCCAACAGACAACAAAGTGCGCGAGTGCTCGACTAGCGAATACCCTGTACCCAATGCACATAGTTTTTTTCATTTATATCATCTCTCCTCTCTCACCTTGCCACAGACAAGGAAAGAGTACCCAAGACAAGTTATTAGCAAAACATACCCGAAAGGATATTATATTCATAGAGCGTAGTGCATCGAAAATATATATAATACGTACTCAAGAAACTTGACATTATTGATTATATATAATTGCAAATAATATATGCAACTGAATTTAGAAATAATAATACAAATTCAAATCCCTTCTAGAATTTGCAATACGAAAGGCAACTAGACTGGCAGATGGCAAATAAGTAGCTTTATGAACTCATAATAGGAATAAACTGATATATATATATACATATATATATATATATATATATATATATATACATATATGAATAATTTATATTTAAGCCAACTGATCAATAGCCTGACACGTCTATACACCCGCTAACAACAATAACAGGGTATGCATAGAGGATATTCAGCGTCAATTTCAAACACATAGAAATTAATATATCAACTGCACTCACGCATGCCATATAAGACCCTGTGCTCCCTCCCCCCCCCCCCCCCCCCCCTGCCACCACATTAAACATAAATAGGTATTTATACTGCCCAGGCAATGTGAGGATATAGTATATGCATATGCATATACATATATACGATGCCTTTCCATGCATATACTTCAAAAGTCTTTCAGCTATTTGGGTGCAGGGTTTAAGATTTAGAAGAACGTTTATACGAAATACATATGATCGATGGTTGACTATCGACAATCGATGATCGATAGCTGCCGATCGATAATCGATGATCGATAGATCATTGATGATGCCAATGGAAAGCAATAACAAGAACGATTAAAAGCATCGGTGAAAAGTTCAACTAGTAAATTAATAAAGCAATACAAACGAGATGATTTCAATCTATAAATACAAAATTAAGAAAAACTAAAAACACTTTGATTAACAAATGAACACAAAAGTTAGCGCAGGTGCATTATAACTGTTATTTTTTTTTTTTTTTTGTCTGTTAAAGCGTAGCTAGTAAAACTATAAATAACAAATTATGAATAAATCTAATGCAAATCGAACAGTTCATCAAATGCCAACTATAGCAAAAATAATAAAAATAAATAAATAAAATGTAACAGAAAAGTATTAACAAAAATGAGGCATACAACAACAACAGCAACAACAATATATATATATATATTATATATATAGATAAAATGAATAATTAACAACCAAATATAAGAAGAAGAAGAGCGCTAGTGAATAATCTAGACAACAAATTTTACTTTACACATGAAGAGTGTTTAAACATATTCAAGCATAACAATAAAAAACTCAAATAATAAGTATGCAAATACACACACATATATATATATATATGTATATATATATGTATAAGTATGTATGTATATATAGTATATATATATAATAAAGCCAACAACAATTAACATAAACAGAACAAAATGCATTAATATCCAAACAAAACTATTTTCTTATCGAAAAACTAGCAGTAAAAAAAAATTAATAACAAATATACAACAAATAAAAATTGTAGAAAAAAAAAAACAAAATATATTGCATACGCCTAAACAAAATTCTAAATAAAAGTAAACAAAGAACAAGTCGAAGAAAAGCAGCAGAAAATAAATAAAAATCAAATCAAAATGAAAAAAATAAAAGAAAGGCAACTTTATGCTAAGTAAATGCACATACATTTGTACATGTATATATATACTATATATATATATATATATATATATATATATAGAGCAAAATTGAATGGCTTGACCAACAGCTTTAAGCTAAGCCAGATAACTTAACAAACGAACAAACAAAGGTCAGGCTGAAGAACATTTTAAGCAAGCAACAAATTATATGAATCATTTATAAAAAGAAATATTAAATACACACACATCTACACACTCATATATACATATGTATATGTATATATATAATTGCTTTATAAGAATGGCAATGCATACACATAAAAGCAAAATGAAATACACATAGAGCAAAAATCCTTTACACTTCACTTACAAAAAAAAAAAAAAAAAAACAAAAAACAAAAAACATTTAATATTAATAATTCGAAAAGACAAAAAAAAAAAAAAAAAAAAACTATATGAGAAAAAAAAAACAAAACAAAATGGTTATAGCATCAACGGCAATAACACAGCTCAAATTCTGAGAACTTATATAAAAATACAAACTCCTTTCTTTCAATCAAATTGTGAATTGACTTTCTTCAATCTAGCGCGGAACATGCATATAGATAATTGATATCTGGTTGGGGTTTACTTAAGCTGCGGATCTAGCCTTTATCTAGTTAGGCCTAATCTATGATGAAAGTTGCTTTGCATATGGCTTATAGTAGAGCTATAGCTGATAGTCTATAGAGTTTATTATGGTAAGTATTTCTAAAGCTGAAACTAGAACAGGCATTTACAATATAATATATAATCCATTTTACAATGAGCCTCAAATGACTGCAACTTGCAATGTAAACTAGAAGAAGAAGATAGAAGAATTATCGCTACATCGGGACTGAGCAGATTAATGGAATGAGATAACTGGATGGCAACGATACGACAGCGCTAAGCAGTTTACATGTAAGCGCCATATATGTATATATATTTCATCTTCAAGGCGTCTGTTGATGGGTGTATCTAATCTCACTGAGCAAAGAGTTATTGTTGATTCAGTTTACATGATTTACAGACACTATTATTTCCCTTTCTTCTCTCTCTCTCGCTCTCTCCCTCCCGCTCTCTCCCACCCCCTCTCTCTCTCTCTCTCGCTCTCTCTCTCTCACTCTCATTTTCTCTCTCCTTCTCTACAAACTGGTTTAGCCTTCGATATAGGATTTAAATAAATTTCTTTTCTGTACATAAAAGTAAATAAACAAAAAAATTTAATGAATTTTTATAAAGAATATTATCTTATGGTGCGTAATATCTAGTAAATTAACTTGAGAAACCTTGGGCTTTACAGCTTGCTTCTTCTGGCAAAGGCCATTATTTGCGTTCGATAGGTGGGGCCGAGACGCAATGCCTGCAGCTGTTCACACTCGGCGTCCAGGGCGTCGAGCAGTTGCTGGCGCCATGGCTGCAGCAGCAGTTTCTTGGTGCTCCGCAAGGAGACGGCCGGCAGTCGGGAATGCTGCTCCATGCGCTGCCAGAACTCTTGAACATTCGACACCAGGCTGGAGATCATGCCGTGCTGCAATGCCGTCTTGCCGTCCAGCCGCTCACCGAACAGCAGCAGCTCGGCTGCTTTGCTCCGGCCCAGGAGCTGAGGCAACGTCCAGCTGGTGGCGCCCTCGGCGCAAAGGCCCAGCTGTGTGAAGGGCAGCCAAAACTGGGCTGACTCCGTGGCATAGATAATGTCGCACAGCGCACAGATGACAACGCCCAGGCCAACGCAATTGCCCTGCACCAGGGCCACCAAGACCTTGCGATTGAAGAGCATCTTCTTCACCAGCGCCTTCATCACGTAGTTGGAGGCGCGAAAGTGCAGGTCCAGTGCCTCGGTGCCGCATCTACGTTGGAGCGCAAGCAGATCGGTGAGGTCGTTGCCCGACGTGAAGGCCGTTGCATTGCCCGTCAGCACCACGACGCTGATCATTTCGTCCGCATTGGCCACATCCAGGGCGCGCAGCAGCTCGTAGACAGTGCGACGGCGCAGCGCATTCTGCACCGCCGGCCGATTGAATTGAATCTCCAAGAGTGCGCCGCGTCGCTCCACTCGCAGCTCCTTGAACGTTTTGAAATTGGGCGCCGGAGCGACCGGAGCAGCGTTTACACCTTCACTCATTGCAACGTCGGAGCACAGACTAATTGGGAGGGCAGCGATTCAGTTTCAGTTCCACTTCAATTGCCGCACACCAGCAGAGACTGAGCTACGCGACAGACACAAGCAGATCTACATGCACGTATCTATGTACGTGCATGCATACTCATACATATACACAGACACGCACACAAATGCATCGCTCTTGGTTATCAACATCGACTCAGAGTCGAGGAGGTCGCTCAGCAGCTATCGCTGATGTTGCTTAATCCAAAGTTCACTTTGCCAGTAGCAAGAGCACCTTCTCCTTCTCCTTCTTCTTCTGCTTTTACTTCTGCTTCTGCCCTTCCTTGCTTGCCTCTCTTTCGCCAGCATGAACAACAACTTGTTCCAGCAACACATTCCATAACAAGAGCTGAGCATATTTTGTACTAAGAACTGCGCCGACTTGCAAATACCCTTTTTTTTTTTTTTTTTAAATAGAGCAAACTTAGAACTTAAAAATATATTATATAAATATAATTATGTAAAACGATTTTTCAAATAACTCAACTTTTAGTACTTGACTTCACAGTTCCCACATAATATATAACTTTAAGAATTCAGATTTACTACTCATGAATTATATATATGTACATATATGTATCCATGTATATTTATTAAATCTCAATTTTCCATACTCGATAGTTATATAGTATTACGTAGAACCGGTAAATTGAATTATATATAGTTCGGAAAATTGAATTATAGCATGAAGTAAACATTTTTATGTATTACTTATATTTAAAGTTAAAGTTTGATCGTTGCCAATATCAAAGTTTAACTTGAAATATATCAATTCATAAAAACATTTTCTTCATACCTTATAAAGTAGTCTAGTTTGTATGAATATATTTTGTTATATATTTATTTTTATTCTTCTAATCTGGTTTAGTAATCACCTCCACTTCATGCTCTCAAACCATAAATCAGATTAATGAGTTCAAGAAATTTACAATCAAATATCAAGAAATCTTTATAATCAAATATTAAGAAAATTATATTGCAATATTATAGAGAAAGGTAAGGTATATATACAGCAAACAAATAAATTAAACTAATAAGAATATATTAAAATTTCTAGTAAAGGGCTTAATTAAAGAAATTTACAATCATGTATCAATAAACCCTTATGCAAGAAATCAAATTACAATTAAGTATCAAGAAAACCCGACTTATCTAGCTCGACTTGTCTGCCCGTCGTTAGTTTGTATATAGAGGAATGAAATTTAATATATGTATATACTATATTCAAATTAAATAATTATACTTATTTTATAAGTGCATTATAAAAAAAAATAAATATAATATATACATTAATTTAATAAGAATATATATATATTTTAAATATCAGTTCCCTCTCTAAACTAACTTAAACTTTCCGATCATAAGAACTCCCGTTGCAAACGCTCGGCAAAATCCTGAATGCTTCATTTACAATAGCAGCGTATTGAAACTTGTTTGGGGAGTTGCTTGTAATTATGTAAATGCATATTTTATATGCTATATATAGCGGCATGTGCAGTCGGCAAAGCCAATGCGTGGCACAGAATGAGAGGCAAGACCAGTGATGAGACAGAGATATGAATGTGTCTCATCACAGCCAGCTGTGAGCCGCTTGTGCTCGACGAGCACTGCTCGTATACAAACAAGATTGATAACTGATCTTCGGCAACAATGTAAATAAACAGAGAATATAAACTGCAAATAATTATATATTATTTAGGAGCTTGTTGTTTACTTAAATTCAGAACATTTGGGAAAACAAAAGTTATTTTACTTGAAAGATTCAGAGGCCAATCTGTCACCGTTTTACAAATCTGAAAAAGCCATCTATGTACACTTGATTGAGCCACGCGAATTACCATCTCTGGGAGCTGGCCTTCGTGAGAGAGGCACGTAAAATAATTGCTATACTAAAATTAATTTAAAAAGCGTTGGCATTGGCGCTTGGCCAACAGCAAGACTGTGTGTTTATGAATTCTCTCTAGTGCTCATCTAGGTGAGAGAACTTCTTGCGTAGCTTCTCGCGTCGCTCCTTTTTCACGTTGCGCCAAGGCTTGGCTGGTGCCTCGCCAGCGACGAGGCTGCCATCGTTAGCCAGGCGCACATGTGGAAAGTTGGTGCGTCCTTTTACATGGGCAACGCTTGGCTTAGAGGTGAAGAACTGTTGATCTAGCTCCTTGGATGAGCTCTTATCGATCTATAAATAAACATAATAATTAAGTTGTGGCACCGAGAATCTATCAAGCTGGCCACTTACGCGCATGGCTCGTTGCTGTTGTCCGGGCAGCTGTGATTCCTCAACCGGCTTACGTTGACGCTCGGGAAATACGTGATATTCAGACTGAATGACAGAGGGTGGGCCCAGAGCAAAGAGTAGCTTGCCATTGACATAATCCTTCAGCACATAGCGAGCTGAGCGCGCCTGATCCGGTTGGCCATTTGAGGTCATGAAGCCGCGATTATCTGCGAAATGGATTGAACATATAAATATAGAATATAGACTATGAATTATTCATATTTTGAGTTATACTTACAGCCATAGGCGAGCAATAACTCCTCAGAAAAAGGTGGACGATTTGGATCCTCGCCCTCCAGGGGCTTGGCTATCACAATGCCATACTTATCCTCGAGCACATGGCGAGGTATACGCTCACAGAGCAAATTTACGGCTGGCACATGATCACGCATCTGATCAATTGGCAGTATGCCGTTGAGCAACATGTCCGCCTTGGTGAGCACAAAGCTGGGCATCACCAGGCCGGGACAATCACAGAGCAGAATATCATTGTCCAGGAAAAGTGTCTGGAAACGCTTTGTCTTGCCAGGTGTCGCAGACACGGACACCTTCTTCACAGTCATCAAAGAGTTAATCGTACTGCTCTTGCCTACATTCGGATAGCCCACCATGCCGATGGTCACATGCTGTGCCGTGTGCCTGGGACCAGTGTAGATATGACGCAAGAACTCGATGAGCTCTGTGCGGGAGAGCAGATGTGCGCTGTTCTTGTCTGTGGGCAGCCTGGGCAGCTTAGGATCTGTTGTTGCTGCTGGCTTGGCTCTCATCTTGCTCTCAATAACGTCTAGTGTGTGCTCGACTGTATCCAGTGACTTTTGAATCTGCTCAGCAGCCTCGCGTAGCTGCTTCAATTCCAGAGCCGATGACGATGATTCACCAGCATGCTTGGCAGCCTCGGCTTCACGCTTTAGCTCCTCCTCCACCAGTGTGGCGGAGTAGAAGGCTGTGCGTATACCCTCACAGTCGAAATACTGTGCCCAGTGTTGCCGCTGTTCCAGTGTAAGCAAATCTGATTTGTTAACCAAGATCATATTCATCTTGTTGCTATCCACCTCTTTCACATAACGCTCCAGGTCGACGCTACGAAAGAGCAATGGATTACGAGCGTCCACAATCTGTACAACGACATCGGAGCGTTCGACGACGCGCCACAACTGGCGCCAGAACTCGAGATTCTTCTCGTATGGCGTCATAAGGATGTCTTCACTCTCTTGCAGCAGCGCCAAATCGCGACGCCAATTAAGAAATGCTTCGTTCTCGGCACGTTCCAACTCTTCGGCACTCGTTTCCTTGGTCCATTTGGGACGACGTGGAATTTTCAACTGATCCCGATGCTCGGCGTGCTTCTGGTGCATCGTCTGCTCCTGTGTCTTGCTAAGTAGTCCTACACGCTGCTTTGGATTAACAAATGTAATGTTAAGCTTCTCGGCCTGAAATTCTGTGCCCGCCAATTCTGCAGTGCGCAAGAATGCATTGAACGAAGACTCCTCGGTTACGGAGGATAGATTTAGGCGACCCCAATCATAGCCATCCTGCAGTTCTGTTGTGTGTAGCTGCATGTTTGTATATGCAAAGATATTGGAAATTAGTTAATTGCATGCAACGGGAAAATCTAATACGCACCATTGTATCGTTGTCCACCTTGCGCCGTGGGGTGTGGCCAAAGCGATCTTTAATTAGCTGACGCCCCAGATTGGTGCCAGCTTTGTTCTTTTTGCCCATTTTGGCAAAAGATATTTAATTGAAATATATTTCGAGAGAATAAACCTGCAACACGTGCGACTGTGTGAGCAGAAACTTTGGATTTTACTTCACACTTATCGATATTTCAATGTTTTTGGTATTTGTGAAATCGAATACCAGCTTAATACGATAGCACTATTATCGATATTTTGTAATACCTAACATTATATCGTTTATTTAAATATGCAAATGAAAACGTTTTTCAAAATACCATAATTATAGAAATTTCACAGAACGTCGTGTAGTTTTAAATATACTACTTTTTTTTTTTAGATATACTGGAAGAACTGCTGTGTATCGAAAATAGTTGTATAAATAATTGCTTGCATATGTGTATTTAAGTCCGATACCAAAACACTGTTATCGGTATTTTGTGACACCTAGTATTATATCGTTTATTTAAATATGCAAATGGAAGTTGTTTTTTTTTTTAAATAACTTATAATTCACATTAAAGAGATTTCATTGTTCATGGCATTCCTTTATCAGTTATCCCTGTATATAATATAATAGTATTGTATATCATACTGCATGTATAAATATGTATGTATATGTGTGAATGCTGACGTATGTTTAATATGTTAACTTTTTTTGTTTTTTTTTTTCTTTTTTTGGTATGGCATCGCAGTTTGTTCGAACATTTACAATATTAAAAAATAATCCTATTTAAAATACGCTTAACTGTTACACTTAAAATAATATATAGTGGCCGTAATATGCTGTCGGTAGAAAATAAAATGTAAGAAATAAAAAAATAAAGAAGCTAGTAAAATCTCTCATCATCATCGTCATTCCAGACAATGGGCCAGACGGCATTGCGGGCACAATTGCCACCCAAAGCTTTGCAGAATGTGTTAAAGGTGCTCGATTTGCTGAAACCGAGGATCTCGCGCTCCTCGTAGATGCGGTAGGTGAACGTGCTTTCGTACGTGCCCACAAAGTGGCGGGCATAGGCGCAGATCAGCTGATCGACGATGGCCACGCCGCCATCCTTCAGCTGCTGTCGCTGCACATTCGACTCCGGCGTAAAGTGGACAAACCGGAATCGATAGAAGAGCTCCTTCAGCTCGAGCAGCTCATATGGCGTCGCATCGCTGGCCACGAATACTGTGGTCAGATTGAAAGCGCGCAGCAGCTGCTTGATCTGCTGTGCTGCCGCCTTCAGTGTGGGCGTTGTCGATTCCCTCGATCGCACAAAATCGCCACGTCGCAGATGGGCGCACAGATAGTCGCCGCCACGAGCATCGCGTTTGGGCCGCTCCAGCTCCCACATGGCCGGTCGCTGCACGCCGGCCGACGTATCCGTGGTGCTGAGCGCCGTCAGTCTAAAATCGGCGGCCACCTTGGTCAGGAACTGGGCGAAGCGCATCGAGCGCCGAGCCATCCAAAAGTGCTCGTCGCCCCAATTGTCGTGGAGCACGGTCTCGGCGCTGAGCACCGCATAGACGCGCATGTCGTCGGCATCCTCAGCCCCGGAAGTATCCTCATCGATGGCCTCGCGCAGCATGCGCTCCAGCAGGCCGGCGCTGCCCTGGAACCGCACACAGTGGTAGCGGTCGTAGCGCAGGAGGCGCTGCTGCAGCAGTGGCCCGCCACTGATGGAGTTCTCGTTGCAGGCTTCGATGCGGCGGCCACTGGAGTCCTCGGGCGAGATGCGCTCGTACTTGTCCCGGAATATGCCCTGCTCCTTCATAATCTCGTAGTGGGTCAGTCGAAAGGCCTGCGAGACATGGACATAGGGCGGCGCCGGCATTCCGAATCGACGGTATTCGGCCACAAACTCGTCGTAGTCGAGGACGGGCGCATAGCGACGCAGGCTGGCCAAGTCAAAAAAGTTGCGCCACATCAGGTCGCTCTGTTTCAGGCCGTGCGAGTGCCAGTGATAGAGGCGTGGCCAGGGCGGCAGCACGAGGCGGACGTTACGGAATCGTTTGCGGCGTCGCAGGCGGCGGACAAACACCGCCATGCGTATGTAGACATCACGTCGCAGATTGAAGCCCTCGGAGATGTTCACATCGTAGAGAATGTAAACGGTGCCGCGCAATGACAGTATGGAGCCGGGGCAGGTGTCCTTGGCGGGTAGGCGCCAAAAGAGGCGACTCTGGCAGTAGCTGTTGTTCCTCAGCTGACTGGGCTTGGCTATCGTTGTGTTATGCGGCGGCGGTCGACCAGAAGTGGCCCGCGAGGCAGCGACCAAGAGCAGAACCAGCAGAAGCTCTGACCACCGCACCGGCCACCATCTTTGCATCATTAGCCGCTTTACACACTAAAATAGGCGCTGGCTCACCGCAAAGCAAGAGCTCCGAATGTTGATCTATCGATAATACAGTAATGCAAGTAAAAACTGAGCTCAAGAACACTAATTGATGCACTACTAAAACTATCGATACTACTCAAAACTATTAATACCGAATCAGTACTGAAAATACCAATATTATCAATTTCAAACAATTTTAAGATTCGAAAAACAATGATTTGAAAAAATAATTGTTACTTATAATAATGTTCTTTTTCCTCGTAATATTAAAAGTTCTTGAAATTATAGTATTATTATAGTACAAAACCAATATTAAACAATTAATGGAATTAATAGAAATAAGTATGATTTTAAAACTTGTTTACATATAAACTTTATACATTTAATGTAATAATATATAATATTTATATAACCTTTAATTAATAGACGTAGATTTATTTAGTATTTCAATGTTAATTTATATAATGATTTGTTTCTTTGCGTGTTGTTAAGTATGCGATAATATCGCCTGCACATATAGTTTTCTCAGATTGTAAATATCGATAACAGTTGGGTAAAATATACAGTTTGAATCACTTATGTCAAAGCGGCACACGTGCCGTAGCTTTAAAATTAGTTTGTTTCAATTTATGTGATATTATGAGCTCGCAAAAGCTTGAATATGATGCCAGCCTTGGCGGACATGTGACACTGCCCAGTCATGTGGCCACCTATCACTATGCATCCGGAGTTATACAGGAGATGAAATCTATGATCGCAGATGCCCAAGTGCCGTCCAACACTAAGCTCATCTTTCAAACGCTGCCAAAGCATATGCGTCGACGCGCCATGTCCCACCATCCCAAGCGCCTGCCCCGCAAATACCGATCCGCCCATAATTCCCAAATGAGCAAAGCAGGAAATCAACCTGTGAACCGCAAGCGTCCATCCCGCAAATATCGCCGTCGTCCAAAAAATCTGCTGAATGAATATATTCGTCGACAGCGCAAGATCAACTGGCTAGAGACGCACATTTGGCATGCCAAGCGCTTCCACATGATCGACCGCTGGGGCTATCGCCTGCCCTACGCCACCTGCGATAAAACTTACCGGGCATGCCATCGCGCCATGGCCGAACACTGTCTGCTGCAAGACATTTCCTTTTTTAGCTGCGTGCAGATGCTGGGCACTGTCGATCAGCTGCGTCAAGGTTTCGCTCGACTCACAAGTCCAGACAGTGGACTGGGCATTACAGCACGCACCTACTTGAGTGGACGGCGCGAGGGCAGCATTCATCTCTTTGCCGATGGTCAGTATCCGGCGGGTGCTCTGTACTGTGCCAGCTTCATGTGGCGTCCCGTTGAGCAGCCAGATATGCAGGCACAGCGGACTCTGTGGCTTTGGCTGCATCCTGCAGCCATCGAAGCAACCCTTGCTCAGTTAATTCAAGTATTTGAGCTGAAGTCCACAAAGCAGCAGAAGCTGCCATTGCCCGCCGACAAAGACGACCAAACGCCCTGTTTCGTCACGCACACCAAGGCGTTCGAGCGTCACAGGAGCTATATCAATAAAGAGACGGGCATAGAGCTGATGATATTGAACCGGGAATTCAATCGATTCCGTCTGACCGGCCCTCGTTCTCAGTGCGTGTTGGCAGCCAGTCTGCGCCCTAGCCGTCGAGACCACTCGAAATTAATCAAATCGAAAGAGCTGCAGGAAGATGCACCCAAAGACCAGCCAAATCAGGCTGACTACTACGAGGCGGCTCTGCAGGTGCATTCGCCCAACGAAGTTCCGTCCAATGTGATACTTGCCGTTAATGTGATCGACCCGCGTCTGCAGCGACCCAAAAAGCGCAGCAAAGCAACCTTCAAACCAGCTGCTTCTGTGGTCAACTCAGCCGAACTATTCATGATGATGTCAGCTAGCCTGCCCTTCAGCGATCTATGGGATGCGGAGCTGCGCAAGCGGCTCGGCGAGCAAATGATGTCGATACATCAGTATAATCAACTGCGTCAAAAGCATGCCATTGTGCCCGGCGAGTCGTGCGCATTTGAGGAGCAGATGCAGCCGATGCCAGTGCTGCTCATTCAACGTCCCGGATCACAGCAGTCGAACAACAAACGCTTGGGCTACGCTGCTGGCTGGGATGTGATTGCACCCGCTCGTTATGGCATGCTGCTCTGGCAGACGCTAATCATGTGGGGCGCGCGACCAGGTGGACTGCGTGAATTGGACTCTGTGACTAGAGAGCTGGGCATCGATCAGCACCTGCCGGATACTGTGGCTGGTGAGTCTCTGTGAGCTGTTAGCTGATATCGAATATTATATAATAGATTATTTATTATATGTTCTCCATCCGATCAGGCTTGGAGCAGGCAGCGAGAACTGGTTTGGAGCGTCGCACCCGCTACTTTTCTCTGCCGCCCAATAAGCGCTGCAACTATCGCAAACTGGCCGTGGTCAGTCCATTTAAGGCACCTTGGCAATCCCTGGTGCGTGACTGGAATCTGTCGTCTATTACGCCGGCAAAGAGTTTTTATGTGCTACGCGATAGCGGCATGCTGCATCGCCTGAATGCATACGTGCAACAGGGCGCGCCATTCCCAGATGGCCCCGCTGACAACTGTCTCATCCAAGTGGAGTTGCGCTTGGAAACACACGGTAGCCTGCAGAGTAATGCCTTGATTTGCCTGCCCAAAAGCCAGGACTGGAAGCGCCACTGGCGCCAATTGAAGCACAACAATCACGAGCCAGTGCATACGGAACCCATGCTCTCCGATCT